>JACBKR010007068.1:0-74131 GCA_014218235.1 Colocasia esculenta
TGAAACTAATACAACTCTTAAACATTGAATAAAGGACTAAGACTTAATAAAAGGAAAAGTACATTATTCCTCACTTCCAACTACATTGTTTCCACATCAAAGCACACTAACTATAGCTAGACACATAGTTGGAACGTTATCACTCAGAGCATCCCATCCTCACTTGCTCCTCCTCATGAATTCATAGGCACTTAGAATGGTTAAAAGTAGGGAATGATCAAACTAGCAGTAGGATTATATCTCAATGTGCGGGCAATGTTATAAGTGATTAGCAATTTAGAATTAGGTAAGCACGATTGTGAAGATATGCATGTACGATTAAAAACTCATTAAAACATGATATGTGAACAAGCTAGATAGAGTGTCATTAATAGAGCAAGATCTAGAACGATATAACGAGCAAGATATTATCAATAGTGAGGCATGTAACAAGCACGCAAGATATCACTTTTAATTGCAATAAATGCAGGATGGCCATATCACGCAAAAGCAAGCAAGAACGCTAACGAGCATGCTCATGTACCATAACCAAGCACGAAGACACTATGTACACCAAGGAAAGATCCACCTTGAATGCACACTAGGACACGTGTATGTGGTTATTGTATCTGGCATCAAACGACACACACGCTCCCAGCGCAGATGCAACGCCAGTAATCATTATACCCATGGTTAACAGTATATTTATGACTCTCCGTCATTGGGGCTAAACTGGAGCTCTTGGACACTCGTCGTGCCCGTTAATATCTCATTTCAATTTTAAATGTAGATACCCACAGTATTATGTAGCACCCTTGATTTTTAAATCAAGAAAAATAAAATTTTATTAATTAATAGATGAGATAAATTAATTTAATTAGAATAAAAGGAAATTAAAACAATATCCATTAAGCTAAATTATTAATGGGTTATTCTAATAACCCAAACCTAATAGATTGGGCCCAAATATGGTAGCCATCATGGGATGAGATTTAAATAGTGAAATTCGTATTCTAATTAATTACATAAATGGAAAGGGGTTAAGATAAATGCTAAAAAACTCATATATATCTTAAATAAGAGTCCTTACCTTACCCTAACCCCCCCTACCACGAAATTAATTAGCTCTCCTAGCCATATTAGGTGGATAAATAAGAGAAAGTGGGAGAGAAATAGGGAAATTTCGAATTTTGAATAGGAGGAAGAGGAGTTTAAGATGGAAAGGACTCTAATAAGCAAATAAAAACACCCAATCTCTCCCTACCACCCATAGAACGTGGCTGGAGTTGGGAGACGAAGAGAGGTGTTCTGGATGAAGGATCTTGGAGGAGAAGGCTGGAGCAAGGAGCTTTCTTCTTCCGTTTCGTCATCAAACCCTAGCCTTCTTGTCAAACACCAAAAGGTAGGCCATCTCTCAAGCAAAAATCATAACATAATTACCCTAGGTAGCCTTCATGTACCTCTTCAAAAGCCATTATGGTTTCGTTGTATTCCGCTCATCCATTTGGGCGAATTTAATTCATGAAATCCTACTGTTACCATGAACATGAATCTCATGTTTTCTCTAATCCCTGCACGTACTTGTTCCCATGCTATGAGAAATTCTCATTGATACTACATTACAATAGCTTTCAAAACACCTTTGGTTTCGTTCTATTTCAATCTCCCATGAGGAGAATTAATTCTTTGAATCTCTATCAGATACATGCACGTGACCCTTCATGAATTCTTGTGATCCGTTTATACTTGATTTCGGATCATGAGAAAATTATCATAAATACTAATTCTTGTTAGCTTTTAAACGCCCCTAGTTTTGTAATTGTTCATCATGTATACATCTCTAATTAATTTGCTGAACCCTGACTGCGCCTGTTTAGGTCACCAAAAGTAATCTGATCAATGCACGTCAAACTTGTTATTATCAAAATAATCATGCATGTTGATAGATGTATATGTCTTCTTTCGTTTAAAACTAGTTTCGTACTTTTTGGATCACCGTGCTATTTTTATATGTAATTTAGAACTTCCATGTATCACAGAGAGCTCGCCTGGGAAAAAGGGAAAAAAAGAGCAAACCCACCTGTTATCGCGACGGCGCGACCCACCGCGATAATAGTGGGGTCGCGCCGGCCATTGACGTCGCATCAAGAACGCGGCGGCACGAGCCGCGTGATTCACCCCGGACCGGGCCAGACCGGCCAGGCCCGTGTCGCACCCGACCGCCCCGTCGCGACTTGAACCGCGACGGGTGAGTCCGTCGCATTTTCAAGAAATCGGCCAAAATTGAAAATTGTGCATATGCACTATTGTTAAGTTAATTAACTTTAATTAGCCATGATTAACTCATGTTATAGTTAATTCGACTTGGTAAATTAATAAATGGCATTAATGATATACATTAATTATTTAAAATGACATTTGCACGACTGGTCAATCCCATGATTTCTTTACACTTACACAACACAATATATTAAATGCCATTTGACCTTGATAAATTATGCAATAATGTATTCGGTAAATTATCAAATAAAATGACTAAATTACCCTATTTTGTTAAATACAATTGTTTCCGTTTTTACTCGCGCATTTTATCTACCGTTACCATTTTCCTTGGCCTTCGAGCACTCGTGGCACGACGGACCCGTTTCTACACACTTTTCCCTTGACTTGGACCACCTCTCCACCGGGAATACTCTCGACTAGACCAGGGACTCCTTGTCAAGACCTCCGTAAATCTTCATAGCTTTGGCGCACGTCCTTAGTGAAACGAGCTGGTTGTACCAAAAACCCGTTACACTCTTAGGGATCATACGATCCAAACCTTAGTGTATTCCTTCTTATCTGGGTTCACGCCGGACCACCTGAACGTGTACATAGCACGGCTAAGGGGCAGATGTGACTTCTACAGACTGCCGGTACTGACCTAGTTCGGTGCAACCGTTACTATCGTGTGTTTATCGTCGTTTTACGAAATTGTCCCTATCTCATCTACTTCTATATATTCTTATCTGTTCACGTTCTCTCTACACTCTCATCTATCTCGTCCAGTACTCTTTTATCTATTCTTGATACTCTATTAGCCATTCGTGTGATTGTCTAAGATAAGGAAATGACTAATGCCAGTGCAATAGGGCCCGATCAGGTCCTGGGAGGAGACCGAATAGTGCCAGTGCCCATGGGAGTTAAAATGATCATAGGATGTGTACGGCGCACCAGCGCTAGTTACTATCTAGATTAATCTATGACAATCAAAAGTGCTATCTCTAAAAGTGCAAGCGTGATCATTACTAGTGCACCGTGGTGCAATTTACGTATATCGTTACATGGCCATTCTATATCGTTCTCGTTGTACTATTTTCCCTATTGCCAGTTGCAATTGTTCTCTCGTTATCGTGACATGCTCTACATGAATTACTCTCTAGTTAACCTGCCATTAAGACATTAACTATTTAAAGCATACTTGTGTTATGAGATATTAAGTCCTACTGGGGTTATTCGCTCATCCTGCGTATTGTTTAATGTGTTCAGGTGAGTCGATGGAGACGACCACACATACGAGGACGGAGCTGAGGGAGATGCTCAGGAGTAACCATTTCAGCAAACAGTGCTATCTAGTAGTAGTCTATTAGTAGAGTTATGAGTTAGTGAGTCAGTTAGTCATAATGTAATAGTTTGATTTGAATAAAGTACTCTGAGCCCTAGTTTTGCTCTGATACGTTGATGTATTAGTCAGTTTATGAAGATGATGAGTTATTAGTGAATGTAATGGGATTGTGGATTATTAATGAGATATGAGGTTGTTTGGTATTATTCCATTGTGTAATGGTTTGTTATTTATTTCTCGCTCTGCACTATTAATAATGTAATCCCGCTCCGATATTCCACGTCGGGGCGTTACACATAAATGGCTAATAAGAGTTTCAATATGTAAGCATGTGCAATGTCAAGTTCACGAGATTATGAGAACAAGTAATAAGTAAATGTGAACAGATTCATGATACAATATCAAGAGAAATTTTGGCAGCATAACGGTGCAATTATACTTTGTTCACTCTTGTACATAATGGCTTAAGTCCAGATTACAAATCACACTTCACGAGAACAGAGAAGAAAGGAAGTGCACGCTATCTCCAGGAAACTTCAATGGTACAACCAACTCGGTCTCCATGAGGGAATCCACGGGAGTACGGAGATTTACAGAGGTCTCAGAAAAAAGGTCGTTAGTCTTACTGATATAGAATGACGATAGAGAGCTTCCAAATCCCCAAGAAAGGCTGCCTAGATGTGCAAGTGTGTAGTGATGTACGCATCTCAATCCACAATCTACCGGTTTCAAAATTGCGGAAAGTATTTAACATGATAACATGAGATAAAACTATGCACTTTAAACTAAACATGATTGCAATATTTTAAATGACAATATCATTTTAAAAGCTAGAACAGTGTAAGAAGAGTGAATCACAAGTTACATAATGGTCATGCATTAAAGGAGCAATTAGAATGACATTGTGTAATTATAGTTTAAATAGGTTATTACTTTTAAGCATAAACAGACCTCATGAGATGATTAGAACCAAGATATACAAATCATGCACTTAATACCATGTTAAACAGTCCTAGGTAAGCCTGAAAATACGCGTCCTACACAATGGACGCACTTCATACGCAGTGCACAGTCAAAATAGGCGAAACTGTGAAGGTAAATCGCGTCCACCAATGTGGGCGCCATTTGACATGAATCGCGTCGGGGGAACCCGATGCGTTAATGAAAATGTTAAATAAGGCAATGGGTGGGAAAACTGCCTGAATCACGTCGGGGTATACGCCACGATTCAGACTGCACAGACTCCCACGCGGTGCGAAGTCTCACGTGGCCCATTGACTGGTCAGCGCGAGAGTCGCATCAGATCTCGTGGTCATTATTTAATGAAATCACGTCGGCCAAGGTCGACGCGATACCAGGCACTAGAACGCATCGCCTGGTCCGGACGCGGTTCAAACTCAGCCCGAAAACGTAGAAAACTCAGAAACACAAGGCTCGATCCATGCAATGCTTATATCTTCTAAACTAGGACTTTTGGGACAAAAACGTCAACATGAAAGTTGTTGGGAACATGGAATAGGAGAGAACTATGATTTTTAAATAATTTAAAATAGTCTCGGGATGTGCGATAATCGACATGAATGTTAAAAGTCCCTAACATGCGAGACTTTGCAAAACGCTTATAACTCAAGATGTACTCTTTGGAATTTGATGAAACCACTTGGAAAGGAAACTAGACTCGATGCGCTACACATGGTATATGATTTGTTAAAGTTTAGCCTGAGAAAAACTACCTTCTGGGTTGGAGAAGTCATATTTTTCAAGAAACCTGTGTTCGACCACTTGGAAGAGAATGCTACTGCACCCGATCCACTGAATGAAAAATAGTCAAACCAATGGGATTAGGAACTAGACTTGACCCTCTTTCCATGGGTATAAGTCTTGCACGATTTGGTTTAGGTTTGGCCTACCTTTGGTCGACTCCAAGGAGAGCTATCTACACAGTTGATGCAGAACACAGTGGGGAAGAGAAGGGCTTGGTGTGCTTGATCTCTAGTCCCAGCCGCCAAGAGCTCCTCCACACGACCCCAACAAGATGTATAAACTCTTCCCCAAGGGTTGGTGGAGAGTATTTATGCATCTATGGCTTTGAAAGTCATCTTGCAACAAGGAAAGAAAGTTGCGATTTTGGCATGCTTCCTTCATGTTTTGAAGATCTCTTCCCCCAATAGAGTGTCTTGGCCATCAAGCAAATCCAAGGATGGCTAGGCACGAATTTGGGTTGCCAAGAGAGCTATTGCATCCATTTTACCTAATTGCCTCCTTCCTTTCAGCATATTTAGGGTTGCGAATTTATGGGTATTTTTCATTCTCCATTTGTTTTTGGACCAAAAGTGATCCATTGGCCCAATATCGATAATGGTTCATCAATATATAATATTGGAAGTCTCTCCAACATTTTTATTAATTTATGGTCGTGTCGTATTTCCGTGTAAACGGTTTTTCGACTTGTTTCCTAATTTGGATAATTGGTCACCGTGTGACGTACACATGGTCAATCAGGTTTTCGTTGCACGAATTTGTGGAACACTTAGGAATAACGTTTAGGGTGATTTATAATTTTTAACAGAATTTTCGATGTGTTCTCGCACGTACGATAGTAGTACGTATGTTTTAAATACTCCGTTATATGGAAATCATTATTCCATTTATTCAAATTTTTATGTAATAAATTTTCGAGGGTGCTACAGCCATGCTTCGCCGCAGGCGAGGTTGGAGCGCCGAGTCATCGCTATGGAGGCGCTGGGAGAAGGGTGAAGCGAGAAAGAGCAGAAGAAACTTGCACAACAAGTTTCCGTGGAAGGAGGGAAAAGGGGGTGCAGCTTGCCTTTTGAGGGGTGAATCTGACCCTACCAATCCACTGGGCCCAATAGGCCCAAGATCTGCACCGGATCAAGACACCCACGGCCATAAGAGAGGTCGTCGATCCGGCATTCTGTCGGTTCACGGGGGGGGGGGTCTGCCGGTTCGCCGTGTACCGACCCAAAGGGGCCGCCGTTTTGGCGCGCTCACTAGTCTATGGACCCCACTAGTCCAACGACCACCACTGACTCAGGCCCCACCAGTTTCAAAGGCAATCCAGCGCCCACGGGACCATAACCGACTAGCCTGTGCTTTTGGGGAGCCGCCAACTCAGTAGAGGTCGCCGATTCAGTGTTCCCATCAGCCCGAGGGAGCCACCGTTTCAACCCTATCACCGATCTGGGAGTTGAAAAGAAGATTAAAAAAAATCAGGACCAAAAAGCAAAAAAAAAGGTGGTCGGACTCCACCAACCCCTCCATTCGGATTTTCTGGAGACTCATCACCACTTCGTGCCAGTTATCAAACCAGGCACCACCAAGCCGATGAATAGCACCAAATCAAAGTCACCAGTCTAGTTATTTCACCGATCCACAAGGTCACCATCCAGTGCCCTCACCAAACGGTGTTGCCAGACCAAGACACAGCTATGTCAATCCAGCCACCTACATCGGTAGTACGGTGAACTCGTCAATTCAATGAACTATTGTCGTAACAGTTACTCACTGACCATCGATTTTAGCATGACAATACCAATTCCAACAAAACCATCGGCATGGCAACATGTCAGAAGACCGCCAACCAGCTATGAGACAACAGACCACTAGACACCACAATACAATGGAACAATAAGAAATCAACACAATGAGACTGAGCGACAATAAGACACGACGAGTTTGAATGAGGCTATGAGGGGTACACCTGCGGATGCTGCTCCGCTCGATCCTCATTTGCACCATCCCCAGGTAGGGGGCATTTGTCTGCACCCATTTTATGGCCTTTGGGGCACAAGTGGGCCGGCGGCCCAAGGGAAAGCTGCAGCAAGTAATCTGTAGCAGCAACAACTGAATGGCATAGGACGTAAATACTCCAGAGGAAGAAGGGTTGTTTTGAGGAGGGGACTTTGCCTCCTCAGCCCTCAAAAGGTGGCCTTTAAAAGGTCCCATCCTCCCATGCAAAGGCCATCGGTGGACAGCAGAAGCGAAAGCAGGGGGCTATTTCTTGTGCAAGAAGGAAGGAGCGGAAGAGAAGAAAGAAAGAGTTTTAGCAGTCTGGTGGCTTCGGGGTGTGTGAAGAGGATAGAAGAGAGACGGTAGGTGAAAGGATGTAATAGGAAAAGGGTTAGAGAGAGGAAGAGAGGGGTCCGGTTCCTAGGCTTTTTTCTCTCTTTATTATCTTCTGTTTTACTTTGTACTTCTCTCCTTGGGATGAGATTTGAAATAGATGTACACGCATACATGTTTCCTTGGTGATATTTGGGTTTCTATGCGTGTTTCTACTTCTCCCCCTTCTTTGGATGTTGGATTGTCTCCTTTTCTCTGTGGTGTATTTATGAGGGTGTACCTGAAAGGCACTGAAGAGGTGTCATATGGCATTCGGTTCTATGGATGGCCTTGTGATCCTCCTTCCCTCATTTTAATTTGCTTTACCATTTTCTGCTGTCTGCCCGCTTCTTTTGATGCTGAGAGGTGAAAAGTCCTTGCAGCCATCGGATTGGGCATCCCCTCACACCCATTTATGGTGTGCAAGGGATCATACGGTGACATTCATATATGGGTTGTTTGTCTTCAGAACCTATTCAGCCACCTTTCACTGGGCATCTCTCTTCTTCATGTGTTTGATTTGTCATGTTCCAAGTGCATAATGGTGTCTCAAAAGAGTACCCACCGATTACTGTCCTATGAGTGTCATCACAGGTCCCCCCCTTCTCCCCATGTGAGGGGCACTTGTTATTCACTATATATGTATACACATATTTTATCCCTGCTGGAACTCCCCAAAGTGCTATTTTATAACCCCAAAATGCTTCATGGAACACCGGTTTTGTATAGAAGAAATCATTGATTTTTCTAGGACTTTTTCCACTTGATGGGTGTGAATGCTGTGATCTGGTGGCCTTGCACAGTGCCGGCGTAGTGCCACCGAATCACCCTTCTTCCCTGTCGTGCCATCTTTCTGCTCAACCAAGTTATGCTTGGTAACCCGGTGGTCTTGCATAGTGCCACCGACTCACTCTTCCCCTTAATAGAACCATGATTGCTTTCTGCTGTTGAAGCCCACCGTTCAGCTTGATTTGGTGGCCCTACGCAGTGCCACTGATTCAACTATCTTACCGTTTCTCATGAGACATATGTGATCGAGTGGCCATTATAGCCACCGATTCAAGAACATATGCTATGGAAGAGGTCAAACAGAAAATAATCTCTCATTCCGATATGATGTCCCGTCAGTTTTGCCCCGTCCCTCGATCTCGGCATATACCAGTCATCTCGTAGGTGTGCCTCAAGAACCGGTGCCGTGTGCCATGGTGTTGATGCCTCCGACATTCACATCGTTGTTGGTACCGTCTCTATCGTGGTGGGCGGATACCGTGTAACCCCTGTAGCAACCTGAATTTTCAAAGAATTAAATAAATGGAAAATTTAAAAGAAAAAGGAATTAATTAAAACCATTAAACGAAAAGGAGTGATGGGCTTTGCTAAATGGACCATATATAATTTATTGGGATAAAATAGGGATTTTTAAAACGAGAATAATAGAAAAATACCCTAAATTTATATTTTAATTATTGCCTGAATAGAAAAGATTATTAAATAATAAAATAAGTATTTGGGTTGGAATTGGGTTCCTAGCCCTACCCGAATTAGTAGCCACAAAATTGCATCCTAACCTAACCCAAATAGGAGGTGGAAAGCGTGGAAGGTTGAGAGAAACTAGGAAATCTCGTAATTAAAGGGTAATTAGAGTCATGTTAGGAAAGGGAAACCAAGGGAGCTTAAATACTCCCCAGTCTCTCCATGGCCGGCTTAACTCATTACTGTGGCTTGCTGGACGTGGAGAGGAGGCCAAGGAGAAGAAGAACTCGTGGGGAGAAGGCTTGATCAAACCTCAACCTCTGCACTTCGAGTTCTAAACCCTAGAAGACAAAATGACTCAAAGGTAGGCATTCTCACAACCTAAACTCAATTAAATTCATCTGTAGATAGTTCCAATCATCAGGAACAAAAGCCCTCTCGTTTCACTATTTTTCATTGAGCCAATCTTTTGTTCTATATTTTTGAAGTTTGGTAATTATCATGACCCTGAGCCATCATGTTTATTTTCTATCTCCTTATATACTCGATCCCATGCCATGAGATTTTAACTGGAGACACTGATGGTATTAGGCATCATTTGCCCCTGAAAGCCCTAATTTTCATCAATCATACTATGCAAATTAAATCTTCTATCTTCACTGTACCATGCTTTGTGATCTTCGTGCTTATTCATGATCTAAACCTGTCAAGACCATGGTTGTTTTCAAATTCCTAACTACTGTGAGTACTCTTGCATGTCTAGATTGGTTTAAATCTGATTTCATGATTTTTCATCGTCTATACATCGAGTTCTTTATTTATGAATGACCCTATGTCAAAATAAGGAAACCTGGACCGCAATCCAATGCCTGTCCTTTTCCCGTTGACTTAGGTGCAGGACCTGAGAACACGACGGCCCAATACGCCGCATTCTCAGGGTTGATCGTGACATAGCTACCTGTCGTGTTCTGAACGCGACAGGCAGTGGCGTCGCGTTCTGGCCGCCTGTCCTGCTCAACCCATCGCGATCCTTGAATGACCCTGTCGTGTTCTGACTGTACCCCGTCGTGACATTTACAGGGGTACGTCGCCTTCTGATGTTTTGCATGGAAACCCCATATTTTTGCAAATCTAGATTTTCTACAGTAACTACATGCCCTGTTAACTATCTTAAACACGTAAATGAAGTTGTTAAATTGGATATGTTTTAATTAATTAAAAGTCATTCACATAATCTTTTCACATCCATGATTCTCTATGTCACATGCACGCACTTGAACCATCCAATATAACTTGGGTTGACATCAAAATATCTCATAAAATATCTGGTCAATTATTACAATTTGTATTAAATTGTCCCATTTATTTTAATTGGACTTGTCTTCGTTTTCCTCGCGATGTTTAGGAATACCGTTACCGACGCTCCACTGTTCTAGAATTCCTCTAGATCGTCGAGCACTTGTTTCTATATACACACTTTCTTGACTTGGACAAACTCTCCATCGGATAATCCTTCTGTCGGACTAGTGAATCCATGTTCAAGGCCTCCATAAGTCTCCTCTGTCCATGGATTCCCACATGGTTGACGAGCTGGTTGTACCCTAACGCCTATAATACCCTTTTGGGGATCGGTAAGATCCAATCGGCCTTAGAAAGATCTCACTCTTATCTTAAATCACACCGGACCTCTGAACTTATGCATAATATGGCCAGTGGAAGGGTAGTGAATTCCACTTGACTGCCAACACCAATCACGCGTGTTGGGCAACTGTTACTATCATTGTTTACTCGACGTTACATGTGCAATTGACCCTCAGTTCTCATCTATACTCTACTTGCTCATCTATTCACGTTCACTCTACTATCTCGTCTATTTCATCACTCATTCTCATCTATTCTTGGTACTCTATTGGTCATCTTGTGATTGTCTAAGATTAAAATATGACTATGCAAGGCAACATTAAAAGGGCCCGATCTGGTCCTGGGGAGAGCACCCAAAAGGCTATAACTCGCGGGGGTTTAATGATCTGGGTGTTTGACATGCACCTAACGCATGACTCGCAAGATTTAATCTAAGACAATCATTAATCATTCATTTATTCAAGATATATATATTACTTGAACTCGTTGTTGAAAGAATATCGACCAATACGTGCTATCGTGACTTGTGCACTATTGTGCAACTTTACTTGTTATCTCGTTATATGGCGAATCCGTTATCAAACTTTTTGTGCTATACTCTCGTGCTTTGTGCTATTGTTTCTCGTTATCATTTGACATTACTCTCTAGACTGGACTCGTCATTCTTTCTAGTTTTCCTATTTGATAAGACATTAATCACTTTAAGCATGCTTGTTTACATGAGATTTAAGTCCTACTGGGCATTATCGCTCACCCTGCATTATTGTTATACGTGTTCTCAGGTGAGACCGAGGATGACACTTACACTCAAGAGGACGGGAATGACCAAGATTGAGTCAAGGGTACCCTAGCGTATTAGTACTATGTTAGAGTCTGAGTTAGTCTTTTGCTTTTATTCAATGTAATTGTGCCCTATTGATCGGCTCTGATATTAGTGGTTGTAATTAGACATTTGAAGAAGTATTAATGAAATGCAATTGCTTTAGTATTTAATCTTTGTCCAATGGTTTGATGTCTATTACATGCTTTGTACCCATTTATTTGCAACTGCCTCACATTCCGATATTCCGCGTCGGGGCGTGACACCGCCCCCCGTCCAATGTGCAGAATAAGGGGAGGTGCCACCGGATTTTTCCCCCGCACTTTTTTTAGCACCCTAGGAATTTTAATTACATAAAATTTAAAATAAATGGAAGTAAATAATTTCCATAATATCAGAGTAATTAAACATACGTATCATTATCGTATGTGCTAAAACACATCGGAAAATTTCATAAAAATAGTAAATCGACCCCAAACATTATTACTAAATGTTTCACAAAGAAATTTATGCCATGAAAAATGGGATTAGCCAAGTTTAAAGTGTTTCGCGACTTATTATCGTAATTCACGAATAAGTCGAAAAATCATTATCACACGTAATTGGATGAGTCAGAAAATTAAATAAAAATCATAAACAGACTTCAAATAATATCTTCTAATGACCGAGCAAGAAATTTGGGTCAATAAAATTATTTGGGATAGGTTTAAGAGTTATTGTGACCGATTATCCAAAATTGGAAACAAGTCGGAAAATCGTTAACACGAAAGTACGACGCAATCATAAATTAAATAAAAATGTTGGAAAGACTTCTAACATTATATATTAATGACCCAATATCATAATTGGGCCAATGGACCACATATGGCTCAAAAATCAAATGAAGCAAGAAAATGCATAGAAATTCACAACTTTAATTAAGATGAATTAGAAAGAGGTAATTAGAGTTGAATTGGGAAGAGATCTTGCATTCTTGGCAACCCAATTCGTGCTTAACTATGGTGGGAGGTTTCCTAAAGCCTCACACACTCAAATGGAGGAAGAAATCTTCAAAATAGGAAACTAGTATGTCAAAACCGCAAGTCTTCTTTCCTAGTTACAATAGGACTCCTAAACAACATGGATGCTTAAATACTCTTCACCAAACCCTTGGGGATGAGTTTACATCTTGTTGGGGTCGTGTGGAGGAGTTCTTGGCGGCTAGGGAGCAGGAGATTGTCCACACCAAGCCTTTCTTCTTCCACTTCTCGTCTGTTGTGACCTGCATAAACCATCCACTCGAAGTCGACCAAAGGTGAGTCAAAACATAACCAAACCTTGCAAGGCCTATACCCCTGAAAATAGGGTCGAGTCTACATTCTAACCCAAGTGGAATGCCCAAATTCCATGTAGTATACACAGAGTATTAGGCATTTTCCTCCAAGTGGTCTGAACACAGGTTTTCTGGAAAAAGGGACCTCTTCAACCCAGAAGGTAGGTGTTCATGGACCAAACCTTAACATATCCTATACCAATGTGTAGAGTATCAAGTTAACTTTCGTTTCCCTCTAGTTTCATCAAATTTCAATGAGTAGATTTTGAATTAAAAGTGTTTTCCCCAAGTCGCGCACTGTTAGGGCTTTTCCTGTTCTTGATATGTTGCATGTGATTTGAGACCGAATTTGAGTAAACCCACAACATGAAAGTTGTTCTACTAGTTGTCCTCGTCATGTCTTGTGTTCAATGTTTTTTCTAAATGTCATTAGTTAGAGAGTTATAAGCATGGTGAGAGGGTCACTGCATGATACTACGTTTTCTGGTTGCACTTAGTTTTACGTTTGTGTTTGACTTGATTAAAGCCTGTCGAAACCATCGTTGTTTTCTAATTCCGATTTACTTGAAGCACCCTTGCATTTCTAGGTTGGTTTAAAACTAGTTTCGTGATTTTTCATGCACTGTACAATTTATTCTTGATTTTAGAACAACCATGTGTCAAAACAGGGAAAGTCTGGTCCGCAATCCAAAGCACTGTCCTTTCTGTGTCGGATTCAGGCGCAAACCCTATGAACGCGACGACCCGATAGGCCGCGTTCTGAGTTCTTGCTACGACAGCAAACCCGTCATGTTCTGAACGCGACGAGCACCCCGTCGCTATCTCTCTGCCTATTCTAACTGCCTTGTCGCGTTCTTCACATCCCCTTGTCGCGTTCTGATCTGACCCCGTCGCGACCTTTATAAGTGTCCGTCGCGATCTCAGGATTTTTACATGAAATCACTTATTTTCTTGCAATCTTACCGCTATACCTGAGGTCTATTTAAATATGATTTTTAGTGTGTAATTCTCATGTCTTAGGTTTTATCATTGCATGATGGTTATTTTAATGACTTAAAAGTGGTAACCCATTTAAAAAGCTTTAATTACACGAATACTATTCTAATTGCTTTCGTAATGACGTGATCATTCATGCTACTTATGATTTAATCTTCCTACCGGTCTACCATGTTTAAATGATAATTGTTATTGTAAGGCCCCCGATTTTTCGTCCTTTTTTTTTTATAAGTACCTTATTGTGCGAATGTTTACGTGTCATGTATGTAGCTAGATATACATATGCATATAAGATGTGCGTGTAACTAATCGTATGCTTATACATATAAAACCTTTATTTTATGCATGCATGTAAGCATGTATGTATACATATGTGCTATCTATGCTATATATATATATATATGACAATTACTTAAGTGGTAAATTAGGTGTATGATGTGTTGCTCAAATTATATATGTGGTATTGAATGAAGATTGGTATAAAAGTGTGCATTGTGTGTATAATTAGTTAGTAAGTGTTGTTTATTGCATTGTGAAGATAGTATGTACATTATACCGAGCACATTATATACCATCTTGACTATTTTGGAATACATGTGTGTACTTAGTTGTGTATATATATATATATATATATTGTTTGGTTGCATGATGTAATTGGTGTGTACATTATACCCTATGTATTGCATACATGTACATAAGAAGGATTAGGGTTTCTGTGAAATTGTATGTTCTGGCCGAAGACCATGTCGACGGCAGCATCTGTGGACGTCAAGGACAAGTAGGCGGCGACCTCGATGGACGCCAACTATTATTATGGACGTCCGTTGATGTAGACGTCTACTTCCCTGACAATTTTCTGAGCAGCTGCATGGTGTGCCATGCCTCCGATTGGGGGATGCCACCACCCCCCCAACGGCTCCTTCGCCCCTGCCAAGACAGACCCCATGTCTTGTCTATATGACCACCCACCCCTTGCAACCTAGAAGTCCCTTTGACCCTTGCAAGAGGGGAAGAAACCCTGGCCCCAAAAGGGTGAGAAAACCCTAAAACCCTGAGAGCTGTGAGGAAACCCGAACTTGGGAGGCTTTGATCCAGCGGTTTAGAGCTTCTTCCGGAGATCTACTTCGACAAGGAGGGAGACAACACATCCGGTTACACATCCCCGGCCCTGGATTGCAGAGGGGAGCATCACAGAAGCCGGAGTGAAGGCATCTTGGAGGCTTCTTGGAACTGCCCAAGGAGAGCTTCTCCAACCATTTTGATCCCTTTAGGAGTTTTTCCAAAGGCAAGTAACCCTTGCACTTCGTCCATGTATGTGTCTAGGAGGTTTTTGTGATTTTTACGGATTTTTCTCGTGTCCTGGATCCCCTACATTCACCATTCTTTAGAGCTCGGACTGTGTTTTTACACAGGTCCGAACTCGACGTCCAGATCTATTGCCGTTGAGATCTTGAGTCAGCGGCTAACGATGTTGCCGCCAACTCTTGTAAACGTCCATAGTATGCCGTTGAGTTCTTCTTGACAGAACAGTGAACTGTTCTACCCTATATCCTTAATTTCTAGATTTCTACGCATGAGGATATAATGTAAATTTATATGTTATGTAAAATAGATAATGTGATGTGTGTGAAATTTCCTGTATTTTTCTGTGGATGGGATAATTTATTAGAATTATTGAAAGGCATTTGTAGGAAAGAGGTTATGCTTGGTTAATTTTGTTTCCCATGATTTATGAGGAATTAAATGCTGTAGAATTTTATGAACCATGTTTATATGTATCAGTCCATGCCCTGCAAATTTGGAGATTTTCCCGTATTCATGCGAATTTTTATAATTCCTACAATGAGAAATAGAAAGCATGTGTAGACCTTGTGAAAATTCTAGTAAATCGTGTGTTGGAAATAAATTTGGGAAAAATTTCTTGTACCAATATGTATGTGTGGCTCATGACTGTGCATGATCAAATCTGAAATCCATGTCATGTTCTATGTTAACTTAGTTTATGAATGGCATGAAACTGAGTGTTTTAATTTCTATAAATGCATGTGAATTCATAAAAATGTGAAAACTTGTATGTGTGTTCTTATACCCGAAAACAGCATGTGGTTAAATTTTCAGAGAAATTTGATGACAGTAGCCTATACTATGAGATTTCCATGTGAAAATGAGTTATAATTACATGTACCATGATTAAGGTTAAATGATGTGCGTTCCAATTAATCCATGAGGGCTACTAAATGCTTGATTTCTGTTATTAGTGGTATCATGCTAGGGAAGAACAGAACCATGTGCATAAATAAGAAAGTGTGAATATCATATGTAAAACGTGTGTTAATCGGAATGTGTAATGTGTAAAATGTGCCGTGTGTGACACTGCTTCCATAGAGGGCTGTGGAACTGTACCATAGAAAAGTCCCCATGGGAAGGTTCAATGTGTATGTGTATCCTATGGGCATTAGGATGAAATCCTGGTGGCGGACAAGTACCGTCGATAGGGTGGAGAGGGCTTCACCCGGTCTGCGCAGTACCAAGGCTTATCACTGTTTTGCCTAGGTGATAAGTATGTGTTATGTGTTATGTGTCCTTCTAATGGTGGTTTGGACTATGTGTCACGGCATATAAATGTGAAATGTGAACGTGTATATGTGAAGATTGTGTAAGTGCCATGTGAATATGTGCAAAATGAAAGATGTGTACATGTGAATGTGTAATGTGTAACATGTGAAACCAATGTGTTAGAGTGAAAAACTTTGATTCCTAATGTGATAATGATAGAAACATATTAGAACAACAAGCTAATTAGATAAGCAATCATGTTATTGTGTGCAAGAATGTCCATAGAATCCACGCTAGAATCTTCCTTTCACCATGTGCAAAAACCATGCCTAAATTGCTCTCATGATGTGGTGTGAATGAGACAAGTTCTTAATTAAGTTCATATGTTGACGGAATGAGAAAAGAACATGTGTTAGATTAGTTGTTTGTTTGAACATAATTCATATGTTATAAAACTAGTAGAAGCATTATGCTAGGTTTCCCTTGAATAACAATAGATGTAGGAGAGTGAACCATGTGATGTGAACATGTTAGAGTGTGAGAGATGAACTTGCATGTTATGAGACTTCTAATCCATGTCGAAACAGCAACCTTAATGCATGAGAAATGATAGTTAGCATGTGCTACCATGTGTAGAAACCATGATGTAGAGTTTCCTTTAATGCATATGAGAACCCCATGTTTAGTTGCTTTCATGTTCTAGTTAATTAGAAATGTAGCTTTTATGTGATTGGATGAGTAGAAACATGTGATAGATAGTTTAAATTGAAAGGTATAAATCATGTTCCATGTGCTTTAAATTTGTAGGAATACCCTGACAGGTTGTGATAATATCACATAACCTTGCTACACGCTTAGATTGAATGCGATTGAATGTGAATGCCTATATGATGTATACATGTATGAAGTGTATGGTGTTATTTGTTGAGTCTTTTAGACTCACTCCTTGCTTCGGCGTACAGGTTTAGTAGGTGACCCTACATCTTTTGGAAGAGACATTGGAGAGCGACTCCGAGCGCGGAGAGTAGCTTGGCAGAGTCGTTATTGTTATATTTCGCTTTCATAGTATGTATTTGAGGCATTGTATTGAACTATTATGTAATTGTGAACAAACTATGTAATTTGATGATAAAATTGTAGTTATGTGGACAATGTACCTTGTTTAAATTTCAGTTAAGTAAGCTTTAGCTTTCCTTATTTGCTATATGGACTGTGGATGTCAATGTGGATGATGAAATTGAAGACAGTAGTCTTTTCTTCCGCTACTCTGTACTTATATTTGTGTACATCTCAATCGAATGATAGTGTCGGGTAAATGTCCCGCTGTGGTGATCTTCGTCGTGCCGACGTGGGTTGGTACAACCGTACCGGCATAGCGAGGGTCGTCACAGTTATCTTAAAATCTTGCAAACCATAATTAGTTAAATCACATAGTTTTATTCCATGTCATATTGTTAAGTGTTTTCTGTGAATTTAAAATCGATGGTTTGTGGATTGAGACACGCGTACATCACTACACACTTACACATCTAGGCAGCCCTTTCTTGGGAATTTGGAAGCTCTCTACCGGTCGTTTCGAGTCGGTAGACTAGTGACCTGTTCTCCAAGACCTCCGTAAATCTTCTCTGACCATGGATTCCCACATGGCCGACGAGTGGTTGTACCATTGAAGTTCCCTGGAGATGGCGTGCACTTCTTTTCGCTTCTTATTCTCGTGAGTGTGATTTACAATCTAGACTAAAGCCATTAATGTAAAGATTGAATTAAAGTATAAATCATACGTTATGCTGCCAAATTTATCTCTTGACCATTGTTCTCATGAAATCATGTTCAATTTGCTTATTACTTATTCCCATCATCATCGTGAACATGACATTACACATGCTTACATTTGAAACTCTCATTGGCCATTATTAATGAATGTGGGTATCTACATTTAAAATTTAAGTGAGATGCTGACCGGACATAGCGAGTGTCCAAGGGCTCTAGTCTAGCCCTAATGACGGAGAGTCATAAATATACTGTTAACCATAGGGTATAATGATTATTGGCGTTGCATCTATGCTGGGAGTCGTGCGTGTCATGTTGAATGATAGATACAATAACCACATACACGTGTCCTAGTGTACATTCTTGATGGATCTTTTCTTGGTGTACATTAGTGTCTACGTGCCTGATTAGTGTTACATGATTGTGCTCGTGCGTGCTTGCTTGCTTGCGTGATATGGCCATCCTGCATTTATTGCAATTGGTGATATCTTGCATTGTGAAAGCTATTGACATCAAGTGAAATCTTGCGTGCTTCTACAAAGTGATCTATTGCTAGTTTCATCTCGTTATATCGTTCTAGATCTCGTTCTATCATGATCTCTCTATCTAGCTTGTTTCATGTATCATGTTCTAATGAGTTTTATTCATACATGCATATCATGACATTCATCGTGCTTACCTAGTTCTAAATTTCTAATCACTTATATCATTGCTCGTACATTGAGATATAAATCCCACTGGGCTAGTTTGCTCATCCCCTACTTTTACCCAATCTAGGTGACTATGAAGTTCAAGAGGAAGAGCAAGTCGAGGATGGGAATGCGTCCGAGTGATGAGCGTTTCAATTATGAGTCTATCTATAGTTAGTTTATTTTGAGTGTTAGAACAATGTAGTAGGAAGTGAGGTATTATGTAATTTCCCTTTTATTGAGTCTTAGTCCTGCATTAGTTTCCATTTTGAATACAATAAGTTGAGATTTGAATGCAATTTATATTGAGTTCAACATTTGGGCCCTATGATGATGTTGTGTTGTTAAACACTTAGTGTGTGCTAGCTAGAGGCTTATTTGCCGACTGTTCACGTCTCGAGATATCGACTCAAATTATTTCCGAATAATTTATATCCACTGCGTAATTCTCGGGACGTGATAGTTTTGTGGCATCAGAGACCTGGAATACCAAATAGGATATGTCTAAGGAATAGGAAATACCTATGGAACCTAGGTGATGGAAATTAAATACAGTATCTGGTAAGAATGGGTAGAGATTGGGAATATGATAGAATGAACAAAACACTCCTACCCATTGACTCTTATAATGTATCTAGAGACATTAATTGGTTTCCATCCTCTTCTTAGGAACCCTCATAACTCTCTCACTCAACCGCAATGGCTCGCAACCAATGGCAAGCTATGTAAGAAATAGTAGTTGGATTGACTCAGACCCTACAAAATGTGGTTCAGGCTGGAAATCAGGCTGCTGCAGTTAGAAACGGAGCCGGTGATCTGCACCGCATTTTAGGAGTTTGAACCCTCCTCGTTTCTCGAGATCCCCTGATCTGGACGAAGCAGTGAACTGGCAGGAGGAGATAGAAAGGATCTTCCAAGTCATGCAATGCACTAATAGGGAAAAAGTGGTACTGGCCACTTTTCAATTCACTAAGGATGCCTGAGCATGGTGGAAGGCCACATCGCCCACCTGCCTAATGTTGGCGAACTGGAGTGGGCCGGATTCCTAGAGATATTCCGGGGAAAGTTTTTCTTGAGAGAGTCAAGGAGAAGAAGGTAGCGGAGTTTTCCGCACTGAAGCAGAAAGGAATGTCCGTGGCTGAGTATGAGGCTCAGTTCGCGTGTCTTGCTGTGTATGCCCCACACTTGGTGGGAACTGAAAGACTTAAGGCAAATCGTTCATGGATGGGCTCAGGCCCATGTTCATTGAATGGCTCGGACCACACAACATTCAAACTTACACTGAAATGGTCCAAAGAGCTCAGCTAGTAGAAGAACCATGGCCAAAGTAGAGGGCATGAGGGGCAAGGACAACTCCAAGCCGGTCTTCGTCAAGAAGGGAGCACCTAATATTGCTCCAACTTTTCGTAACAACAACGTCAACAACAACAACAAGAGGCCGAATGCCGGAAGAGATGTTGCTGGAGACAAGAGAGTCAAAGTGGAAGGTAGGCAGTTGGCTGAAAACTGCAAATTCTGTGATAAAGAGGGCACCGAGCTGAAGAATGCTGGGAAGAAGCTCAGGGCGTGCTTGAAATGCGGAGGTGTATTCCTGATTGTCCTATGCTGAAGGACCAGCCAGGTAGAGCTTAGAATGTACCATGGCATCAGGGACGCCTTAATGCTGTCATAGAAGCTGACCTACCCAAGGAAGGGGGTATGGTGGAAGGTACCATTTTCATACACTCGCAACCTGCATTTGTGCTTATTGATACTAGAGCTGCATATTCATTGTTTCCACCACATTTGCTGCAACTCTACCTGTCAACCTGTACCTTGAAATCCAAGATCACTGTAGCCTCTCCACTAGGCTCAGAATCTGAACTCACTCACTACTTGCCGAAATGTGAAACTATAATTGGAGGACACAATCTCCCTACCGACCTTATCTATTTAGACATGAAGGGTTATGATGCCATTTTGGGTGTCGATTGGCTAATTGAATATGATGCCGATGTAAACTGTCGCCATAGGAGGGTCACTTTTAAAAGACCAAACTTTCCAACTCTATCGCTACTTGGCACCCGTTATCACAAACACCCTATCTTGATATCCTCCTTAAAGGCTTCTAAGCTGATCAACCAGGGTTGTGATGCTTTCCTAGTTTCTGTCTTGGCAACTAAGAAAAGAAGAAACCAACCCTAGAAGACATTCCAATAGCCAGGGACTATCCTGATGTATTTAGAGAGGAATTACCTGGTATACCACCTGAGCGGGAGGTAAACTTCACCATTGAGTTACTCCCTGGGGCAGCCCCTGTTTCAAAAGCTCCGTATCGCATGTCCCCTGTTGAATTGCAGGAGTTGAAAAGACAGATCCAAGAATTGCTAGATCAGGGTTTTATCAGGCCTAGCACATCCGCGTGGGGAGCGCCAGTGCTATTTGTCAGAAAGAAGGACGGGACAATGAGGCTATGCATTGATTACCGTTAGTTAAACCAGTTGACAATAAAGAATAAGTATCCACTGCCCCGCATCGACGAGCTATTTGACCAGATCTCCGGTGCACAATATTTCTCCAAGATAGATCTAAGATCAGGCTACCATCAACTAAGAATAAAGGAGGAGGATATTCACAAGTCTGCATTCGGAGTAGATAGGTCACTATGAGTTCGTGGTCATGCCGTTTGGTTTAACAAATGCTCCAGCGGCTTTCATGCAACTTATGAACAATATTTATAGGCCATACTTGGACCAGTTTATAGTGGTGTTCATTGATGACATCCTTATTTACTCCAAATCCAAAGAACATGAGGAACACTTGAACGTTGCTCTGCAAGTGCTCAGAGATAATCAACTATATGCTAAACTTAGTAAGTGTGAATTCTGGATGGAGGAAGTGTCTTTCCTTGGTCACATCATATCCAAGGAGGGATCTCTGTGGATCCATCTAAGGTGGAGGCGGTAAAGAACTGGGAAAGGGCGACAACTGTGTCAGAGATTAGGAGGTTTCTGGTTTAGACGGTTATTATCGTCGCTTCATTAAAGATTTCTCAAAGATAGCTATACCATTAACCAGGCTTACCAGGAAGGAGAATCCATTTGCATGGACTGATGAATGTGAAGAAAGTTTCAAGGCATTGAAAGAGCACCTTACCTCGGCACCCGTACTGACACTACTAGTTGCTGGGGGTAGTTTTGAAGTATACACTGATGCATCCGGGATCAGCCTAGGCTGTGTGCTGATGCAAAATGAGAAAGTTATATGCTACGCGTCCAGACAATTGAAGAAGCACGAGGACAATTATCCTGTACACGATCTGGAGCTAGATGCTGTAGTCTTCGCCTTGAAGATATGGCGTCATTATCTATATGGTGAGAAATTCATTGTGTTTTCTGACCATAAAAGCTTGAAGTATCTGTTTTCTCAGCAGGACTTGAATATGAGACAGCAGAGGTGGTTGGAGTATCTCAAAGACTTCAACTTCACGATCAATATCATCCAGGAAAAGCAAATGTTGTGGCAGATGCTCTAAGTAGAAAGCCAATGATCACATTGTCAAGTTTAATGGTGGACGAATGGAAGTTATTAGAGGACTTCGCCAAGTAAATATTGATGCTGACATCAAAGAGAAGGGATGCCTTGTTGCTAGTGTTAGAGCAAACCTACACTATTGGAGGACATCACAACACTCCAAGATAATGACCCTGTACTTGTGGAGATTAAGGCTAATCTAGACCAGAGGCCGGATTTCTCATTAACTGAAGATGGAAGACTATTGTTCCGGGATCGAGTCTGTGTACCCGACCATGCGGAGACAAAGAAAATGATTATGGATGAGGCTCACAAGACCAGGTATACCATTCATCCTGGAACTACCAAAATGTATCAAGATTTGAAAAGAAGCTTTTGGTGGCCTAATATGAAGAGAGAGGTGGCGGAATATGTCGCCCGATGCTTAACATGTCAAAAGGTCAAGGCGGAACACTTGCGACCCGCAGGTAAACTCAAAACCCTAGAAATCCCGGCATGGAAATGGGAAGGTATAGGGATGGACTTTATTTTCGGACTACCCAAATCTAGAGGTGGATTCGATGGTATCTGGGTTATGTCGACCGCTTAACTAAGTCGGCTCACTTCTTGCCAGTGAAGAATAAGTGGTCAGTAGATGTTCTGGCTGCATTGTATGTGAAGGAAATAGTCTGATTACATGGAGTACCAGTGTCTATCGTGTCTGATAGAGACCCTAGGTTTACATCCCACTTTTGGAAAGGACTGCACTACTCCTTGGGATCTAAACTAAACTTTAGCACGGCTTTCCATCCACAGACAGATGGTCAGACGGAGAGAACCAACCAGGTGATTGAAGATATGCTTAGAGTGTGTCCTAGATTTTGGAGGTAGCTGGCATGAACACTTACCTCTCGTGGAGTTCGCCTACAATAATAGCTATCAAGCTAGCATTCAAATGGCACCATTTGAAGCACTCTATGGCAGGAGTTGCCGATCTCCAATATGCTGGTATGAAGTTGGCGAAAAACAAATGCTAGGACCAGAGATGATAAGGGAAACCACAGAGAAGGTAAAGCTTATTAAAGAAAGAATGGCAGTGGTGGCAGCAAAGACAAAAGGCATATGCAGATAATAGAAGAAGAGACCTGGAGTTTCAGGTTGGTGAACATGTATTCTTGAAGTGTCTCCAGGCCGTGGGATCAGGCTTTGGCATTAAAGGCAAGTTGTCACCAAGGTTTGTCGGGCCTTTCGAAATCCTTGAAAAATCGGCGAGGTGGCATATCGTCTCGCTTTACCACCACAAATGGATGGAATACACAATGTGTTCACATATCCATGTTGAAAAAGTATGTACGGGATCCGTGGCATGTCATAGAATATGAGCTCCTGGAATTCAACAAAGACGGAACATATCAAGAGAAGCCAATTAAGATCGTGGACCGGGAACTGCGCCAATTAGGAACAAGATCATCCCACTGGTAAGGGTAGATGGAATCAACGCATGGATAAAGATGACACGTGGAAACTGAGGAAGCAATGCGCAAAAGATACCCGAGCTATTCACAAGTAAGTACACCTCACTTGTACAATAACTTTCTATACATGAATTTGGGGACCAAATTCTCTTAAGTGGGGGAGGGTGTAGCACTCCGGAATTTTAATTACATAAAAATTCAAAATAAATGGAAATAAATAATTTCCATAATATCGAAGTATTAAACATACGTATCATTATCGTATGTGCTAAAACACATCGAAATTTCATAAAAATTATAAATCGACCCCAAGCATTATTACTAAATGTTCACAAAGAAATTTGTGCCAAGAAAAATTGGATTAGCCAAGTTTAAAGTGTTTCGCGACTTATTATCGTAATTCATGAATAAGTCGAAAAATCATTATCACACGTACTTGGATGAGTCAAAAATTAAATAAAAATCATAACGACTTCAAATAATATCTTCTAATGACCCATCAAGAAATTTGGGTCAATAAAAATTATTTGGGATGGTTTAAGAGTTATTGTGACCGATTATCCAAATAGAAACAAGTCGGAAAATCGTTAACACGGAAATACGACGCAATCATAAATTAAATAAAAATGTTGGAAAGACTTCTAACATTATATATTAATGACCCAATATCATAATTGGGCCAATGGACGACATATGGCCCAAAAATCAAATGAAGCAAGAAAATGCATAGAAATTCGTAACTTTAATTAAGCTGAAATTAGAAAGATAATTAGAGTTGAATTGGGAAGAGATCTTGCATTCTTGGCAACCCAATTCGTGCTTAACTATGGTGGGAGGTTTCCTAAAGCCTCACACACTCAAATGGAGAAAGAAATCCTCAAAATAGGAAACTAGTATTTCAAAACCGCAACTCTTCTTTCCTAGTTACAATAGGACTCCTAAACACCATGGATGCTTAAATACTCTTCACCAAACCCTTGGGGATGAGTTTACATCTTGTTGGGGTCATGTGGATGAGTTCTTGGCGGCTGGGGAGCAGGAGATCGTCCACACCAAGCAATTCTTCTTCCCCTTCTCGTCTACTGCGACCTGCACAAACCGTCCACTTGAAGTCGACCAAAGGTGAGTCAAAACATAACCCAACCTTGCAAGACCTATAACCTGGAAAGAGGGTCAGTCTACATTCTAACCCAAGTGGAATGCCCAAATTCCATGCAGTATACATGGAGTATTAAGGGTTTCCTCCAAGTGGTCTGAACACAGGTTTTCTGGAAAAAGGACTTCTTCAACACAGAAGGTAAGTTTTCGGACCAAACCTAACATATCCTATACCAATGTGTAGAGTATCAAGTTAACTTTTGTCTCCCACTGGTTTCATCAAATTTCAATGAGTAGATTTTGAATTATAACGTTTTTCCCCATGTCGCGTACTGTTAGGGCTTTTCCCGTTCTTGATATGGTGCATGCTATTTAAGACTGAATTAGAGTAAACCCACAACATAAAGTTTTCTACTACTTGTCCTCATCATGTCTTGTGTTGAACATTTTTCTAAATGTCATTAGTTTGAGAGTTATAAGCATGGTAAGAGGGTCACTGCATGATACTATGTTTTCAGGTTGGACTTGGTTTTACGTTGTGTTTGACTTGATTAAAGCCTGTCGAAACCATCCTTGTTTTCTAATTTCAATTTACTGGAAGTCCTTGCATGTCTAGGTTGGTTTAAAACTAGTTTCGTGATTTTTCATGCACTGTACAATTTGTTCGTAATTTTAGAACAACCCTATGTCAAAACAGGGAAAGTCTGGTCCGTAATCCAAAGCACTGTCCTTTCTCTGTCGGATTCAGGCACAGACCCTGTGAACGTGATGGCCCAATAGGCCGCGTTCTGAGGTCTTGTTGCAACAGCAAACCCGTCACGTTCTGAATGTGACGAGCGCCCCGTCGCTATCTCTCTGCCTGTTCTGACTGCCTTGTCGCGTTCTTCACATCCCCTTGTCGCGTTCTAATATGACCCCATCGCGACCATTACAAGTGTCCGGCGATCTCACGATTTTACATGAACCACTTATTTTCTTGCAAATCTTACCGCTATACCTGAGGTCTATTTAAATATGATATTTAGTGTGTAATTCCCATGTCTTAGGTCTGATCATTGCATGATGGTTATTTTAATGGCTTAAAAGTGGCAAACCCATTTAAAAAGCTTTAATTACACGAATACTATTCTAATTGCTTTCGTAATGACGTGATCATTCATGCTACTTATGATTTAATCTTCCTACTGGTCTACCATATTTAGATGATAATTGTTATCTTAAAATCTTGCAAACCATGATTAGTTATAGCGCATAGTTTTATTCCATGTCATATTGTTAAGTGTTTTCTGCGAATTTAAAACCGATAGTTTGTGGATTGAGACACGGTACATCACTACAAACTTACACGTCTAGGCAGCCCTTTCTTGGAATTTGGAAGCTCTCTACCGGTCGATCCGAGTCGGTAGACTAGTGACCTGTTCTCCAAGACCTCAGTAAATCTCCTCTGACCATGGATTCCCACATGGCCGATGAGTTGGTTGTACCATTGAAGTTCCCTGGAGATAGCGTGCACTTCCTTTCGCTTCTTGTTCTCGAGAGTGTGATTTACAATCTAGACTAAAGCCATTAATGTAAAGATTGAATTAAAGTATAATCGTATCGTTATGCTACCAATTTATCTCTCGACCATTGTTCTCATGAAATCATGTTCAATTTGCTTATTACTTGTTCTCATCATCATCGTGAACATGACATTACACATGCTTACATTTGAAACTCTCATTGGCCATTATTAATGATTGTGGGTATCTACATTTAAAATTTAAGTGAGATGCTGACCGGGCACGGTGAGTGTCCAAGGGCTCCAGTCTAGCCCCATGACGGAGAGTCATAAATATACTGTTAACCATGGGGTATAATTATTACTAGCGTTGCATCTGCACTGGGAGTCGTGCGTGTCCTGTTGAATGATAGATACAATAACAACATACACATGTCCTAGTGTACATTCCTGATGGATCTTTTCTTGGTGTACATTAGTGTCTACGTGCCTGATCAGTGTTAAATGATCGTGCTCATGCGTGCTTGCTTGCGTGCGTGATATGGCCATCCTGCATTTATTGCAATTAGTGATATCTTGCATTTGTGAAAGCTATTGACATCAAGTGAAATCTTGCGTACTCCTACAAAGTGATCTATTACTAGTTTCATCTCGTTATATCGTTCTAGATCTCGTTCTATCATGATCTCTCTATCTAGCTTGTTTCATGTATCATGTTCTAATGAGTTTTATTCGTACATGCATATCATGACATTCATCGTGCTTACCTAGTTCTAAATTGCTAATCACTTATATCATTGCCCGCACATTGAGATATAAATCCTATTGGGCTAGTTTGTTCATCCCCTACTTTTACCCAATCTAGGTGACTATGAAGTTCAAGAGGAAGAGCAAGTCGAGGATGGGAATGCGTCCGAGTGATGAGCATTCCAATTATGAGTCTATCTATAGTTAGTTTTTTGAGTGTTAGAACAATGTAGTAGGAAGTGAGGTATTATGTAATTTCCCTTTATGAGTCTTAGTCCTGTATTAGTTTCCATTTTGAATATAATAAGTTGAGATTTGAATGCAATTTATATTGAGTTCAACATTCGGGCCCTATGATGATGTTGTGTTGTTAAACACTTAGTGTGTGCTAGCTAGAGGCTTATTTGCCGACTGTTCACGTCTCGAGATATCGACTTGAATTATTTCTGAATAATTTATATCCGCTGCATAATTTCGGGACGTGACACTTTTGAATCGGTGGCCTTGCTTTCACATGATTTCTTTGCCTTGAATGGGGCATTAATAAATTAATATAAATTTGAATGAAAATCATAAAAATTATTAGCCTGGTAGTAAATTGATCTAGTGACTCCTCTGGACAGTGGCCCAGTGGGTCTGTAGGCCTCGAATCACCCTAACACGGTGGGTTTGTAGGCCACCGAATCAACCTGATCCGGTGACCTGCACAGACTACGAATCCGTGAATCGGTCGCCCTGTGCAGTGCCACCGAACCTATCACCGTAGCAAGGGTGCCACCGAATCAGACTTGCACCGTATCAGGCTGTGCACCACAGTTCAGCATGAGGGCACCGTTTTGACCCGTAAGGCACCGTTCAACCTCAAAGAGGTTCCTTCCATGAGACGAGCAATGATCCGACAGCCCGGTGAGCCAATGACCGTCCCATTTATCATGAGACCTGACACAAACCGTGTGTTTCGTTCCCCTTTACCGATGTTTCCTGGATATGCTTCAGCCAACAGGCCGCCGGTAATTTGTATTATGATCTGGTGCCAACGACAAATAAAATTGTCCCGCGGGCGCCACCTCGGGTCTTTTGGGCACCACCCCGACATACGGTGGATAGGGGCGGTTGCCATTAAGTCGGGTCGTTTGATATGATCGGATCTCCGCCGATTTGAGCTTCTCTCTCCGGCCGTAATCTCACCGGCTTGTATTATATGCATGAATGAGACGAACAAGTGCTAGCGGGCGTACGCCATTCGTTCAACACGTCAAATGTGAGAGCAAATAACAGAAATAATAATAGTAATAATGAGTGAAAATAATAGTAATAATTAAATAGAAGTTACAGAGAGAAAAAATAATGATAATAAGACAATAACAAATGAAAAAATCAACAGAAATAAAAATGACAAAAAGTAATAAAAAAATAGTGATAACAAAGCAAACAGGTAAATAAATGAAATAATGACAATAATAAATCAACAAAAAAAGAGTAAAAATAAATCAGACAAAAAATACTCAACTTCAGAAGAGAGTGAAGATCCTCCGCAGTTGGATCGGTGGCTATCGCCACCGACCCACTCTTCTGTGCAAACAAAAAAAAAACAACATAAAAAAAGGGGGCCACCGGATCACCCGCTTTCCCAGCCCCACACATCGACTCCACCACTCCGACTTTCCCCCATCGACTCCCAGCCAAGCCCCCGAGCGCAGTCCACTCCACCTCCCAGACCCCCACGCTGGCGCACCTGTACACACAACTCCCCACCGTTCCAACCCTTCTGCCGTATATATGCACAAATCCACTTTAAAACCCATGCTCACACACACACACACCATCTCCACCATGCCAACCCACCATTTAAACCCCCACCATATATATACATGCCCAGGAATTCATAAGCCCATCCCAGCGTACAGGCACATCTAACTAAAACAAAATTGCAATAAGACTAATAAGATAATAGTTAGTGAAGCTTAAGAAAAAAAATAATATAAATAAATAAATCAAATCATTTAAATAAATTCAATTGTCATAACTTCAAATCAAATTAAAAAAAATGCAACATGATAACTTCATATCAAAGAGATAATAATGTGAATGATTCTAAATCAAATCGTACAACATAAAATAAATGCAACAAAAAAATAACTTCAAAATAAATCCAAAGTTAAAAAAAAATCAAATCAAAGTTAAAAAAAAATCAAATCAGATAATCTTAAACAAAAGAAATCAAGCCAAATAATCTTGGGTTAAAATTCTAACTTGGAACAAAATTGAATAAATCTCAAACTCGAATAAACCAAAGAGACACTAATTTAATGAAAGACATTTGAAATCAAATAAAATCCCACATCAAATAAAACAAAAAAAAAGATTAAATCCAACCAAAAGACCAACAGACAAAAGACAATCTGATGAAGAGATCAAACATGATAAAAAATGTAAAAGACAAAAAACAAATCAGATCAAATACTGTTGAAGCAAATTCAACCTCTTTTATAATTCTGAAATAAAATCAAAAATACGTCGGGTGTATCTTTGGTCGTCTTGCGTTAGGCGCAATCAATTCTACATCTTTACGCACTCTTTTTATCGGATGTTTCCGTTACAGGCCACAAGTCTCTCTTATTCTGGCGATTAATCAAGGGTTTTATCTCTCAGGAAAATATAATTAACGTCGTTGTGCTTAGGCAATGATGGGATATTGGTCCCGACCCAATTTCAACTTTTGTTTGACGAAGGGTCTGTTTGATAACCCTTAAAACAAGTCTATTGTCTGAAGCGGTCAGATTGTCTTGTTAGACTGTTTGATAAAACATCTTAATGTACATCTGAAAATATGTCTACTGTGTTAGTTGCCTCTTAAAAAAAAGTTAAGTTAGGGCACTTTTTTTGGTGAGATCGCAGGGCTCCTCCAGCCTCTGCTGCCCTCCTCCTGTTGTGTGGAGCTCCTCCGCTTCCTCAGCCCCCGCTACTGCTCCCTCGACAGGGAGCCGAACTCGTCTGCCTCCCCCGGCCTCCTCTGTTGCTCCTCTCTCCTGTTGTGCGGAGCTCCTCCGCTTCCTCAGCCTCCGCTACTACTCCTCCCTCCTGATGTGCCTGCCAACGCAATCCTGTCTTCCTCCCTACCCTTTTTTAAATTTCTCTGGTGCTTGCTGTGCAGAGCTTCTGAGCAACGACATTGGCGACTTGACAGAGCGCAACGGTCTAGCAACGGGGAAGCTTGCGAAGAACAGCGCCGCCGGAGGGGAAGAGGAGGTGGAGGCATCGCGGAAGTAGGAGCACCGGGGGACGGAGGGGTGGGCAGGCAGAACGTGCCAAAGGCCGCGATAGAGGAGATGCAGTGCGTGTCCACCAAGGGGGGGCCCCAACAGCAAGCTGGTGGAGGGCTTTCTATACAATACGAAAAGGGGAGGAGGTGCGGATAGTGTGCTTTTGCCACAAACACTTCCTCTCACCGGCGGGGTTCGTCAGGCACGCCAGCGGCGAGGATGTCGCCCCCACCCCTCAGGCACATCATCGTCAATCCCTCCCCTTCACGTTCTTGTGATGTTATAAATTTATTCAAATCTTGGAATTTAGGAGCGTGGTTGCTTGCACAGAGGGGGTTTGGGGGTGGATGGAGGCAGGCGGTGGAGAAGAAGGTGCCGAGAAAGCCTTCTTTTGCTCTTCTCTTTTGATTTGCTCTTTTTTGCATCTTTTGGCATACGCTGTTCCTTCGCTTCAAAAGCTGATACCTATGTCTCAATATTTTAGCTTTGAGTAGAAAATTGAGTAGCCAAAGGAATTCTTTTGTTTGATCTATGTAAAACTATCTTTGGCATGGTAAAAATATCAGTGATTTATGTCCATTCTTTTCGTCTCATTGGATTCTGGGAAGTGGATGCACTCTCTGCTTGTTTGTGTACTCGGTTCTGGAATTTTGATTCCATTGCCTCAAAGATGCTCTATGGCACACCGTCTATTATAGAGATTTTCCAAACAGTCCCCAAGAAGCTCAGGCCACTTTATCCTTGCGGTTGGATCCTTTTGTATTTGTTGCTATTGTTATATGTATTTTTTTTAGAGACAATTGATACATTACTAATACTTTATGTAATGTTTCTTTGATTTAGTGAATATTTTCAATATTTGTAGAGGTTATTTCAATATGTAAAAATATAGGTGCTTATATGTAATTAAAAATTGTACTATATATAAATACCATACTCCTTTAACGTAGTAAATATGGAATAAAACCACAATTTAGGGATATTTTTAAGTATGTAGGGGTGTTTATGTAATATATAATAATTAGAGACTATATGTAATTATAAGATAGTTGATAGATGTATATATAAAATTATGAGAATAAAAAAAAATAATTTAGACATATTCTTAATCATATAAGGATATTTATGTGAAATAATACTTAATTCAGATGTCATTTAAGTTGGTTATCAAACACTCTTATAGAAGTCTAATATATTTTAAGTATTTATTAAATTACAGATTTAGACAATAGATAGAAAATTAGACTTTAGACATTTTAGATAAATGTTATCAAACGCCACCGAAGTCGAACGGTGCACAAATAGATCTAAAATCCTCCGACTCTCGGAGGCAGAAGTACTTGTCACTTACGTGACTGACCACGCCTGCGCTCTACGATTACCGATTCATCTATCATTGTAGTGACGTGCTAGACACTAACAGACTTGAATTTGTAATATGTAGTTACACACATGAGATCATGATATTAAACATCTAAAATCAATTGTGATGGATCATATTTTCCATTTCCACAGCGTGTGTGCGTGTTATTAAGAAAGCCATCAAACTTTATCTCCAAGTTTCTTCTATGGACTTGACCATTTTAGTTAAACCCTTATGGGTCCAACTTCTTGCAAAGAGAGAGAAACCATAGTAATAATCAGTCAATATTTCCTCTCTCTCTCTCTCTCTCCTCTCTCTCTCCTCTCTCTCCTCTCTCTCTCTCTCTCTCGCTCTCTCTCTCTCTCTCTCTCCTCCTCTCTCTCGCTCTCTCTCTCTCCTCTCTCTCCTCTCTCCTCTCTCGTCTGTGTGTGTGTGTGTTGTGTGTGTGTGTGTGTGTGTGTCTTACTAATTAGATCAGGCTGAGTCTTCATGTAATTCTTCTTACCTGATTCCTTAGTATTATGTATTATTAAGGCACCCTTTCATTTCGTTTCTGGGTGGACACCATAGCCCTCTGAACATATCATGTTGGATGGCCAACTGATGGCATGAAATTTGCTACTTCCTTGCCATTTTAATAGTTTGGCCATTTATGTCTAGAAGACCCATGATTGTAATGATAGGGTCATGTGTATCTTTGGGCAATTTACAGTCGTCGTCCCTGCGAATTGGTTACTCCTCAGCCTCATAAAATAAGGTAGATGTCATATCTGGGTAAAGATACCGTCATGGTCTTCAAGTATTTGATTGTCTGGCAACCGACGCTGGCCACTAGCTTTATAATGCCAGTTGGGAAGTTAATGTCATTGGCCAGGATTTAGACTTTGGGAGATCCCTCTTTCGAGTTGAGAGCCAGAGTCACCATAAGGTTTTCGAGTTTGTGCTTTGGGAGTCAGGAGGCATCAAGCAATCTTGTGGTGGTTGAGGAAACCAATCATCAGAACTCCTTTATTGCTTTCTGCTTTCCTTTAGCTTGATTTGGAGTTTTGCATGGCTCCTTGAGATGTAAACATGCATCCAGCAGATGGCATTCAATGCCTTGCTAGCACTGCAAGACAAAGACATATGTCAGCGGCTAAAGCTGTTGACAAAATAAAAAATACGTTGACAAAACATATGTCAATGGCTACAATCCGTAGACAAGTTGTCGACATTTTTGTCGTCAACTTATCATATGTCGACAATAGGCAGGGCCGTTCACAAAAAAATTTTATGTCAGCGCCTTAAGGCCGTTGACAAAAAAATTTTATGTCAGCGCCTTAAGGCCGCTGACAAAAAAATTGTATGTCAGCGGCCAGTAAACCGCTGACAAAATTTTTTTTTTGTCAGCGGTCTCTTTAACCGCTGACAAATAATAATTTTCTTTTTTGTCAGCGGCTACAAGCCGCTGACAAATGCTTCTATAAATTTTTTTATATACATTCTATAACATTTTTAGATCCAAATTCCACCTCTACAATTAATCATAAAGGCAAAAAATTGGAAACTGACTTCAAAATAGTACATAACATTCGTGGGAAGACAATATGAAAGCTTTATATTCCCAGATCCAAGGGCCATGACTAGTTGCTGGTGACTTTAATACTATTTTGAAGGTTAATGAGAAACTTGGTGGTGTCGTTGCTAACCTGTCATCCATTGCAGAATTTGGAGACTGTATTAATTCAGCAAATAGTCCAAGAAACTTTCACTAGATGAAGAGTTCTGGGCGCTACAGTAGATTTACCTCATACATGCATCGAAGATGAAGTGCACCTCAAAAGAAAACACCACCGAGCTGTATTTAAACCAAAGCAGTGACAAATGCAGAATTTTAATCCAACAGTTTCTAATGATGCACTCATAAACTATATTTTTAATTTGGTAGAGTCAAAAACTTACATTCTTAATAAAAATTCTTCAATTCAATAGGGTCACCGAACCCCACTTGCTATAAATTAGATCAACCATTGAACCACAAAAGTCTCATCATTTCTTCTTACCCATTTCAGAAGGGTGAACATCCCCATCTCCATCTGAGACTTCAAGTTTGTGATCCCCTTACCACCCTAATAAAAGAAGGTTAATACTAGTTAATTTCAGGAGACTGTGTGAACCAGAGAAAATGCTATCAAGTTAAAGAATATGAGATGAACTAGACTAGATATGCTGGACTAATCCACTTATAGTCTGATGAGCATTAAGAATCCTTTTTTTATTTAATTATAGGCATTAGACAAGTGCCAACTGAAGACCACAATCAGCAGTCTCCCAAACCTTCTGAATTCACTACTCACCAGGTGAGTCTTCCGTGGAGATTATATATTTGATTTGAAAAACAAAAAAACTGCACTTGCCCATCTACATATTTTTGGGTGATGGATGAGAGTCCCAATACTTTGATTTTTGGGTGAACCAAGTATATGTATATATATATATATATATATATATATATGATACGATACGTATCAGTTCAATATTCTGTGGGATAATATAATACGGTACGTATGAAAAATACTAATTATTCAGACGCCCGAATAATTAGCCGACGTGGATCAGTCGCGTGACCGACTTGATTGGTCGGCCGCGCAACTTTGTGGGATCCACGCACGGCCGACTAATCAAGTCGGTCACACGGCCGATCCAACTCATGTTACTTACTTGGGCGCCCGAGTAACCAGCATTTCTCGATACCCATTGCACTAGTTCATCTCCCATAACTTCATGAACTGCTCACGTTCATGTGGTCATCACACATGACCTTGGCCTCCCCCTCATCACCGCTACCACTTTGGCATTGTTGCCTTCTAGCTTCCTCGGCAATGCCGACCACCTTAGGTGTCCTTCCTAGGGCGAGGGAGCCGAAACAACGCCATGATGGGGGCCGAAGAAGTCACTGAAACATTTGGGGGAGTCCGAACGAGCCACCCTAATAGCGTTCTCTTCTTGTTCGACCTCTTTCCCTACTCCTCGTCGAGGAGGGCCTCTGGAAGTCCGAGATGTGGCGCCACACCCGCACGTGATCCCTTATGGGCACCGGCGTCATGGCAGGTCGATGCTAGACTAGGGGTGTTAATTGGGCCGAGTCGACCCGAATGCCCGGAAGCCCGGCCCGATTTTAACCCATTTGCTTCTCAATTCATACAAAATACATGGTTTTGTCCATGGTCCCACAATTCCAGTTAGTGGGTAAAAAACTCCTTTGCTGGTTGCCCATTACACTCACTCAACTAGTGAAAACTCTTTAAATGCATTAGCAGATGTTGGAAAGATTCCAGATGAAAAAGGAAAGCAGCAGTAGTTTTCATAGGATGCAAAATTTCTAAATCAGCTATCAGCTAAAAACTGAATGGAAACCTGATCTCCCTACTAAGCATAATGAACTGAATAGATCCAGGGTAAAACATGCTCAGATGCCAATAGCTACAATCCAACTCCGGGGAGGAATTAAGTCCATTCTTTACCCACCCAATTCTTACCCACCCAGGAGCATAAAACATAATTAAATCAAAACCCAAACATCTTTATCCATTTTAACATGTAGAAACAAAAGGCAACAATTACTTTGTCCATTTTAGGAAAAAAAAACCAATTCAATAGAAAAAGTGCAAGCATATATTGAATATATGATATTAGACACTGTTTGACCCATATTCAATAGAAAGGTGTGAAGTGTGATATTGGATACCGCTTGAGATCAATAAGCTCCAACAAAGTGCATGACGCAAGATTCTATCAACTTCATCATGATCACAAATCATATTTAAGTGCAGCAATTTTTTGTCATGGTTACTTAAATCTCAAGAAGGTTCTGGGATCATAAGGATTGAAGATTTTATTCATAAAAAAAAACTTTGAATATTTACTCCATTAATAAATTGGGAATACCTGATACCAATCATGGAAGGCAAGATCGGAATCGGGATCGGGATCGACCAGGCTCGATCCGATCCTGGATCGGATCGGATCGCAAGATCCCATGGATCCAAGGGAAGTCTGGCCGATCCTGGATCGGCCAATTTATAAAATGATTTTTTTGGGGAAAAAATTCAGGAAAATTCAGGAAAAAATAGAAAAAAATAGCAAAAATGAGGGAAAATCTGATAAATTGAAAGAACTAATATTTGCATAAAAAACCAATCATACATGCATTCATAATATATGAAACATAAGATTTTATGTATTATTACTACTATAATAATACAAGAAAAGTATAAAATATTAAAGACTTGGTGTATTATTAACCTAAATACCATTTTAGTAAATGTTAAAATTTGTAGTTTCATTTGTTTAAGATATTACATGTAAATAAGGAAATATCCCCCATTTGAATCCAATAAAAATATTAAAAAAATCACATCTCTTACTAATAAAAAGTCAACTCTCCCATCCAAGAAGAAAATCGCAATTTTTGTGATTTTATCAAAGTAGCAACTTTCTAATCTCTCATAATTTGACTTATTTAAAATTTTATAATTCAAATAAGTCTAATAAAATACTAAAAATCTAAAGTCCAACAAAAAAAATCAAACGTGCATATGACTTCTCCAAGAAGCCGCTCTCTTACTGACAGCACTAAGTCTACTTGAGACCTCTTAAGATTTGGTCAAACTAAACTATCATCACCCAAACTCATGAGTGTCATGAGTTGGGTGATGGTAGCTCAATTTGACCAAATTCTAAGAGGTTTGGATGATGATAATTTAAGTTTGACCAAATCTTGAGAGGTCTCAAGCAGACTAAGTGCTGTCAGTAGGAGAGTGGCTCCATTGGAGAAGTCACATGCACGTTTGACTTTTTTTACCGGACTTTAATTTTTAGTGTTCCATGTGGTTTATTTGAATTATCAAATTTTTAGATAAACTAAATTACGAGAGATTAGAAAGTTAGCATTTCGCTAAAATCACCAAAATCGTGATTTTCTTCTTCGATGGGAGAGTTGACTTTTTATTGGTAAGAGAAATAATTTTTTTAATATTTTTATTAGATTCAAATGGGGGGTACTTCCTTATTTACATGTAATATCTTAAGTAAATGAAACTACAAATACTAAATTCAGGTAAATAAGGAGATCCTGACAACCCTGCCTGAAGAGGATCCTGAAGGTAGCATGAGGGAATCGACCTGGATCAGTCTGGATCGACTGAATCGAGCCGAGATCGATCGATCCCGATTCGACTCGAGCGATCCAACTCAGATCCTACTGAGTTGAGTTGATCCAGCCGGAAATGTGGGGTTTTGGGGGGCTTCAAGGGGGAATCGGTCCTTGGGGGGTCGATCCGATCCGGGATCGAGCGATTCTGGCTCGATCCCGGCGATTCTTCCTTCCATGATACCAATAGCAGATACCAATCACTGGATAAAGACAATAAAGAGCTTCTTGCTTATGGAAGCTAGCACAGATCACCAAACATACAACAAAATGCATAATAGGAACCCAGATGTCATCATAGATTGGAGGACATGAAATCTAAGATTCAAAAACAAAAGCTTATAAACAGCTCTCATAATGCAAATTGCATAAACATGGATAGGAGAAGTAATGAACCAATGTCACCAGATATAGAGAACAATGTATGGACAGCAACATCGGTGGGTCAGAAGATCTGTGGCTGTCTGGCAATCGAGGACAGTGTTCATCACATGCATTAACGTAAAAAACATAGGGCATCCACCCTCTGATCTCATCAAACTCATGCATCACATCCTCCTCCACTACTCTATGCTATCTTCTTCTTTCTTTTGCAAAGAATAATCAGTTTTCCATCTCGTTTAATTGATTGTGTGCATTCTGGTAACTGCCAGCTTCAAAAGTGGTCCACAAATAGGAAATGCATATGGTGAGTGAACAAACTTTATCCCCAATTAAGCTTGTGTTTTTCTTTTCTGTTGATTAGGAAGCATATATACTTACATACATACATATTATACATATCATCCCTCTAATCTTTTGCATATGTGCTACTGTGAATACAAGAAAAACTTGACAGTACAAAGTGACTCCCTGGCCATTATTGGCGCCCTCTTAAGGGTAGTACATAATTTTGGGCCCAGACAAGTTAGACCAGCGTCTGAGGCTTCAAAGGGCACATGGTCCTTGGTAGCACCTAGGCGTCTGCCTTGACAACCACTCTCATTTTCTGTTCAATCTTATTCAAGCAAGTACAGAATATATAATACATTGAAATGTACTTGAAAAAGGGTGGTTTTCAAAACAGGGCAGAGTTGAACACACAGGACAGGAGAGCTACAGAACAAGTTAACGAAAACACTGCTCCAAAGCAGATCAACACACAGGACAGGGGGATCCAACTTACGTTTTCCAATCAGACAATGCAGGTACAAGATATAGACTATGAAGGCATGAGGCATTCCATGCTCTACCAAGTATAAACTACACTGATTTAATAGGGGTAGAAGAGATTGAATCTCTTGAATATACAACTGGCATTAAATAGGAGAAGCAAATGAGTATGCATATTTTGGATATACAGATGGCACTAAATAGAAGTAACTGAGTGACCAATGCTAGGAGTACCAGCTTAATCAGCTACCAAATAAGAAAAGAATGCCTTGCGAATTGGGATGGTGTCGACATGGACACCACAAATTGAAAGAACCGAAAAACATAAATCCTGAAGTAAACTAGAGAGGAAGCAGAATTCATTGTAACTTTTCTTTCTGCAATCTTACAAGGGATTTTTAGTCTCTAACCACTGTAATTTCTCACATTTACTAATTGCACCCATCCTCAAGGTCATTTAAACTAGGAGTAATGGAGCCTGACGTCCATACAATCGAAATAACTCTTACATAACTAGGACAATGGAGTCTAAAACTTACTTCGGGACAAATTGCAAAAGCCCTGGTTCACAAGGAATAACACATCGCCCAAGAGGACAAATCACTGCCGATGGACACCTTTTGGCAAAGATAACCCATGCTTCCAAGTAAGTGACATGCTATTTGCCAAGCTGCAAAAAACTATAACAAGAAGAAAGGGAACAAATTATCTCAAATTTTACCCATGGAGAGAGAAATTCAAAGAAGCAAGGCTTAGTAAATCAACTTATGGATTTGAAGAACATAGTTCATCCCGTCCGCCTTGCTCTGAAAGTAGTGTATGAGAACATCTAGGCACACAATAGTTGAGGGTGTTCCTCAGCGTCTCCCGCTCCCTCCTCAGCCTGGCGCCGGTGTCTTGGAGCTCCAGCAACGCCTGACCTCAAATGAACTGATGAAATAAACTTCTTAGGACTACTGGAAGGTAAAACCAAGAGGAAGAAAACTATTGCAATAATAACTATCAACGATAGTCCAGTTTACACAGTATGCAATGATCAAATTGAGGAACCATGGCAAGTTGTGGTTTAAGTGAAAAGAGGAGCACACTGGGAAATGTATTATCCCTCCATGACATAAGGTAAAAGATAATGCCAACACAACAAAGGGTTGTTTACATATTCCTGCCTATTATAGCATGCTTTTGATTGTTCCTTCACCCCCATACATGCTATACAGATAATCGCCCATTTAGATAATTAGAACCACCCACAACCCTGGTGATGTGGCTATAGACTGTGCAGACATTGTCCAAAACTAGAAAAGACTGTAGATCCCCAAATTAAAGATGCTTCAAGTTCTCGAAATCTTTGAGATGCATGACTAAAAGCTAGCAAACAAATCTACAGAGGCAAACGAATAAACAGTTGGATGACATACCGAGGACTCCATGGGTTAGATCACTATCACTTAGAGAATCACCCGGAGACCACCAAACTACCAGGTCCCGGTGGAACTTTTTCATCAAATGTCGATAATTTTCACCCGGGTTAGTGGAACTCTCTCCATTGCGGTGCAGCTAAGCTTCATTAGAGGCATTGTGAAGGGCCTAATTCCATCCGCTTCTTATGAAAAGGAAGTAGAACCTTAAAAAAAATTCTTTATCTCACACAGAAAATCTGAATCACCACTCAATGATTCATCAATCACACATGAGGGCAGAGAGAGGGGTATCTGGTGCTCCCACTCAGCAGAGGATTGGCAACTTGAGGGGGCCGCCTTGAGGGTATCTTGAGCATGCGGAAATTGAATATCACCGTCCACCCGTTGCCGTCGTCGACCATCCTGGTGATCACCGTCCACCCGTTGCCGTCGTCGACCATCCTGGTGATCACCGTCCACCTCGTTGCCGCCTTCCCATTCAACCGGTTCGAGATCCTGATCACGTCCTTCATGTACCGCTCCACCTCTCTCGCCAGCACCTCCAGGTCCTCCCCCTCCTCCTCGGGTACCGGGCGGCGGCAGTCGGTCCTCGAGCCAGGCCACCTCCGCGACCAGGTAGGGTTTGGTCCGAGTCAGCCGGGTGATGCGGAACCGCTCCTGGCCTTTGCAGATGAGGAAAAAGCAGTCGTCGACGAGGCGCTCGTGCTTGACGACCTCCCCCATGCAGCCGACGCCAGCAACGGAGCCCGCATCGGAGAAGACGATGCCGAAGCGGAGGTTTGTCTCGACGAGAGTGTGCATCATGATGCGGTAGCAGAACTCGAAGATCTGCAGCGGGAGAATGGCCCCGAGGAAGAGCACCAGCGGCAGCGGGAACAGAGCCAGGCCACTGTCGTAGCGGAAGGACGTCAATGCCGGCCCCTTGGCTGTCCATCCAAGCTCCGCCGCCGTCTCCGCCATGCAGCACACCCGCTCACAAAGATCTCCCAGAGTCCAGGACACCGCCTCCTTCTCAAGCTTTGGTAGAGGGAGAAAGGAGGGGGCAGGTGCCAGGTGGGAAAGAGGAGAGAGGGGAGAGCAAGGATGCGGCGGGGTGGGAGAGAGAGAGAGAGGAGGGGGCAGGGGGTTTAAGATTTTTTTTTAGGTATTAGTCAACGGCTGGTGCAACCGCTGACAAATACGTATATGTTAACAGTTATTCAAAGCCGTTGACAAAAACGAGAGACAAAAATGAGAAGTTGGCGGAAATTTTTTACTATTTTTATCAATATATGTCAACGGCTAGATAGAGCCATTGACATATGTATTTTATGCTAAAATTGTCTTCCCGTCGTTGGCGCGTGAGAAGTCTTTTTTTCATTAACATATGTCAAAGGCTATAAAAAGCCGTTGACATACATAGCATATGTCAACGGCCAAGGATAGCCGTTGACATATGTTAACTTATGTCCAACATTATTCTTAGAAATTGTTGCCATATGTTAAATTTATGTCAACGGCTACACAAAAGCCGTTGACATATGCTACATATGTCAACGGCTTTTTATAGCCGTTGACATATGTTAATCATATTCAACAGTTTCATTTAGCCGTTGACATATATTTATATATCAACGGTTGTCGATAGCCGCTGACATAAAGTCGTTGACATATGTACCTTTTCTGTAGTGTTATAGGAGCAGAACGGAGAATATCCTTTATTTTTTCCTCTTCCTCTTGAGTGTATTCGATAGATTGATGGAGAGTGGAAGGGACAACCAAATTTTGATGTCATCATGGACGTCCCAACAACGCTTTATACGAGGTTCTGGAGTTGATAATATGGAACTCAACCTTAATTTGTTGTGAGATCTCCCAGAGTTAGGTCGAATTTTTCTATTCTGAGTGGGATCTCCCAAAGTCCTGATTGGAGCCGGCTATCCTCATGTCCCAATCTTCAGTGAGATGTACATCAAAGTGATATATATTTTTGCTAGATCCAGTATAGAAGGATATTGACTATTGCCCCAGATCAAGCATTAATATTCTGCTCAGTGGATGTTTATTGAGCTCCCCTCTAATATACAAGGGCCTATTATGATAGGAGCATATCCTCTTTGATGAAGGTGGCAGTGATCGTCGAAACTTCTTCTGCTGATTGCATGTTAGTAAAATAGCTTTATACCATGTTGGCTTCTGCAATGTTGAGATAATTGCTTGTCGGGTTCCCTTGCTCAAAGAGAGGATTTTTATATGTTGAATCTTGCTAGTATTTTCCTCAGTTGTTTGACGATTCTTGCTTCAGTGTTGACATTGGCCAATTTCAATTCATTATCTTCTTTTGGTGGATACGGCATGGTTAGGGGTGCCAAGTAGCCCACTTCTTGTTCATGGTGTATTGGCTGAACTGCTTCTCATGATTCCAAGAATTCTGACAAGGCCAACACATAAACTTCAGCTTCAGGATATAAGCTGGTCGGGGGAGAAATTTGGACTACCCTAACTTCAGGCTCAGGGATCTGACATGACTTTTCTCCCCACAATATAATATTTTAATTGGTAGGCGATAGATGTCCCCACTTCTTTCTCAACTTGGTAACGTGCTTCATGTGCCTCAATTGGCACAATGTAGATATCATCCTCCTCTTCATATGATAGATTGAGTAGTGCTGAAATAGTGTTATATTGGAGGACTTTTGTGGCTATATTCTTCTTAATTTGGTCTTTTCTTCTTTCTCTTTTTATTCTCGATCGGTATCTACCCACAGAACAATTCTTCTTCTGCCAATGGCCTTTTGGTTTTAACTTCTAATTGACGAGCTTCTTGTCGATGTTGCTGTTTAAGCCCTTATTGTTTTAGTAACCCAAATTATTAAATAATTAATTATAAGTTAAAAAAACTATAAAGAATAAAAGAGTTAAAAATAAAATCTAATAAGTAAAAGAATAATGGATTCAATTAGAACTTGATAAATAAAATTAGATAATAGGCTTAACTAATAGTCCATAATAGAATTATTAGAACAAAATAGAACATAGAATAATAGGAAAATATTATCAAATTTAAATTTCCCATTATCCACTTATTTAAATAGGCATGATAAGGTAAAATAAACACTATAATTATCTATATTAGTGCCTATCACTACCCTAACATGGTAACTACATTTTCTTTAGCCTATCCCAACCCAATTAGAGATTCAAAGGCTTAGAGATAGAGATAAATATGAAAATTTTGTAATTAGATAGAGTTAGAGTTGTATTAGGAATAGGAAAGTCAAATCCTATAAATAAACTCAAATTTCCCTTTTGACCGACCATATTGTTGCCTAGAGACTCTCTTGGACATGAAGGTAAGGCTAGAGGAGGAGGAATTCATGGAAAGAAGAAGCTTTAGGCATTGTTCATCCAGTTCTTCCCATTTTTGTCCTAATTTCTCAAATTTGCTCAAAGGTAGGTATTCTCTCGGGAGTAAACACCTTGTAGGTAGATCTTCATGCCAGATACCACCTTTGCTTCAATTTTATCATGCATATTGTCAATATTTTGCCTCTAAAGTTCATGATCATCCATGTACCCGACCCATGTTCTTATTCTAATCCATTTTCAATCTATGTCTTTGCATCAAATTCATGGTTTCCGTATATTAAGAAGCATGTTAACTTTGATTTGAAACCAGTTTGAAGTTTTTTCATACTTTATGCATCAAGATTCATGCATTTTAATGAACCTTTGTCATCCTAAGTCTCTGTATAGAGAACGCGGTGATGACATAGACCACCTTCTTAACTTAGTCATGCTATATAATGTGTTAAGATCGTGCCTAACATGACCCTTGTGTTAACTAAAACATAATGCATTGCGATGCCTGATTGCTTTCTAAACGTAGGTATAGACCTGACCGCGATCATACAAATGACCAAAAAACCCTACTATCATCCAAACAGTGCTTTAAACTTGTAGTTTACTTACTACTAAATGTCCGTTTATGTTTAAATGCACTAACATAAGACTATATGTTATTTAAAGATGAATTTAAACTCGTTTAAATTATGTTCCATGTTCTGAATATGTACTCTTGATTATCTCTTATATTCTACTCAACATGTGAACCCTAAATTGCTAGATATCACCATATTAATAGCATGAAAAAATTAATTCTTTAAAAGATTTAAAATTTAGCAAATACAAGGGGTTAATTCAAATAATACACTTGTTTTCATTTTCTACCATTGATTTGGAACACTGTTACCGTTGCTACATTGTTTTAAAAATCCTCTAGAATGTCGAGCAATGTTTCAACACCTTTCTTGGCATTGCGAGAAGCTTCCAACGGATATTCCTCCTATCGAACTGAAACTCCCTCGTCAAGGCCTCTGTAAGTCTTCATGAGCCAAGAACACCTCTAGGATGCCTAGAAAGTTGTACATTAACACCTCTACACCCTAAGGGACCATGTTGGACCTATACGACATGGTCCAACCGACCTTAGCTCGTTGTGTCTGAACGCAACCTACCTATTGCCCACGTTCTTAACGCGGTTCACGTAAGCATCGCGTGTTGTATGATTGTCCCACCTGACCTCCTAACCGCGTTCTTCTTATGAGCTAAAGGTAGATCGTGTTATCACTCATGTTGCCAGCACCAGTGTGTGTTCTCTAAGCCGTTACCTACATGTTTTCTCGTACTGTTCTCATGCATGACCCTTGTAATTTTCTGGTTAATGTAGAAACTCTCATCTTGTCTTTTATCTCTCACCTATTCCTTTTCTTTCACACTTGATGAAAAATTCATCCCATGTATTTATTTTGATGATAACAAAACCATGAAATATATTTAATAATTAATTTTTCATGAACTCTGTTAACAGGCCAATTGAAATTTTCTCCATTAAGGGACACTCTGGTTAGTCTTCAATAAAATCCTGTAAGTCAAAGTTGATTTGTATGAATAGTCCTAAGTCCATATCGATTACTGTTTTTAACTTTAAACGATTTCCAAGCATATCCATATCGATTGTTGTTATAATAACATAACGATTGTTGAACACTTCACAAAGATTGTACTTCATGAATCGATTATAGTTAAGTTCCAAATTGATTACCTTCTCATATCGATTGCCTTCAGGAATCGATTACAGTTAAGTGGCACATTGATTAGCTTCAGGCATCGATTATGGTTAAGTGACACATCAATTACCATCACTCATCGATTACAATTAAGTTACATATCGATTGCCTTCATACATCGATTACCATTAAGTTGCATATCAATTGCCTTCACACATCGATTACAGTTAAGTTGCACATCGATTGTCGTCATACATCAATTACTCTTAAGTTCCATATTGATTGTCTTCACACATCGATTACAGTTAAGTTGCACATCGATTACTGTTAAGTTGAATATCGATTGCTTTCACACATCGATTACAATTAAGTTGAATATCGATTGCCTTAATCATATCAATTGTATCTTGCATATCGATTGCTCTTGAGAATCCATAATGATTGCCATTATCTTATCATTTTTTCTCAAGAACTCACATCGATTGTGGTTATACTTAAATTGTATTGACTACCCTTATGTACGATCGATTGATCAAGAAATATTATGGATAAACTTTGTTGTTGTGACTATAACTTACAATACTATTCGTAATCAAGCATTATCATCTTTATTGTTTAAATCTATGCATTTCAAACTCTCACCGTCGGGCACACATCCTTTGCACGTAAGCAGTCAAAGATATCTTTATCTAGTTTAGTCAGTTACTGGATACAATTCCCATGCGGAACGTCCTTACTATTTTCATGAAATATCCTCCAAGATTTTAAATAGTGACATAATGGACTTCACTTTTCCAATACAACATCTTACATCACCTAGCATAGGACGTTGACTAACACAGACAATCTCTCTATGATCCTTATCTCTGTATCCTAGCATTTATTGCATGCAAGATTTCGGTAGTCACATTGTAATGATCCTCTTTATACCATTACGATTATACTAATCCACATCGATATAAAGCATGCCGTCACAGTGTGGGACATGTACCCAACACAACATAGTAGGTAGAGATGTACATAAATAAAAAGAAAAGTACATCGGAAATGAAAGTGATCTTATTCCATCATCATTGCACACATTCCACGACCTATATAGTAGCAAAGTAAGTAAACAAAGTCCATAAATAACAAGTTCGTGTCATAACATTGTCTCACATATTAGTAAAAGAAAAGTACAAGCTAAGTAGATTAGCTCAAGATCTCTGCTACTCCTCTCGCTCGGAGTCGCTCCTCGCTATCTCCTCCTCTATCTCGCAAATACCTGCTCTTGTATATTAAGTAAGGATGAGTCTTCACAAAAGACTCAGCAAGCAACCTAATGGTACATCCTTACACTTATCACATTCACTCAACACAAGTTTAACACATGGAACAATTTATCACATGATTCACGTCACATTAAGTGAATACTAAATGAAAAGTCTATAACATACTAACTACACACGTACTTAATGTAAATTATGGTATCAATCACAACTCATTCATATCACATTCCAAGTATCTTGATCATGAAACTAAACACTAGTTTACTAGTAACACTAGCATGATATCTATCACATTTCAATATGCTCATATATCACATTTTCTCACATTTTACTTGCTGTTTTAACATAAAAGTAACTTAATCACATGGTTTCACATTGTTTCACATTGGAGCACATTAGCACATCACTTTCACATCTTCACTTGGCACATTCACACATAATTCACATCTTTACACATTATTTTTTCGTGACGCATAGTCCGAACCACCAAAGAAGGACACATCACACACATAAAACATACCCGTCACCTAGGCAATATAGTGACGAATCTTGGTAACTGCGTAGAACTGGGAGAAGCCCTCTCCACCCTAACCAGTGGTACTTGTCCACCTCTAGGATTTCATCTTGATGCCCACAGAATATCACATACACATTGAGCCTTCCATAGAGACTTTTCTACAGTACTGCTCCACAACCTTCTATAGTAGCAATGTCAATCTCGACATAATTATCACTTAACCACATCACTCACATTGATCACATGTTTAACACAATTTTTCATGCACTTAATGACCCATTTACATGCTCATTACTCAAACACATATATCTCAGATTACAAAATTTATCATGACTATCTAATAGTGCTAATACATGCTTAATAGAACCTGAACATGACACTAATCATCAGAAAACATCATTTGGTGATTAATCATGCTTTTTATGACCCTTAACATCATACAATTGGAAATAGTATCCACAGATGTCAGAACATGCTAAAATTTTAAACATAGACCCTATAAAAGGAATATATCAGATGCTTAATTTTTTAGAATTTTCAAGATAGTGCATCTATTTTTAATATTTAACAAAGATCTCAGGTAATTTACAGAGGAATTTTTGATTAAACATGGTAGACAGTAAACTGACAGTTCTAACAGTCCTAAAACATGCACACAATAACCCTAAGTTCATGGAAAAATTCTGTGACAATGATACCCATCATACATATTTACTCCAAATTTAGATCTGACCAAACATGCTTATTTACTCATAGCAGAAATTATATAATTTATAATTAGATCAAAAAATTATCAGGAATTCATGGATCAATCTACTAAACATACATGATAAGACAAAATTTTATAAACATAAGCATACATTCAAATCCCCGAACAAAACCATCATATGTGTTAAAACACTATTCTGGAAAAAAAATCAAAAGAATTTGACGTCAAGGGGTTTGTCGTCAGGATGGGTTTACGATATGATCGATTGCTGTCAACTCAGGAACTTGGTAGAAAAGATGTTGTCGTCAACCTCCTATCTGTAGAAGTGTAGACCGAAAATAAAGGACAATGAATTTGGGGGGTCTATGACACGAGATAAAAATCCATGAAAATCCAAAAACCCAGGTGGTAGGTATAAGGATGAAACCGCTAAGTTACTTGCCTTTGAGAAACTCCCAGAAGATCAAATTTGGGTGATGAAGCCCTCCTCGGCCAAGCCAAGGAGGTAACCTTCCACGGTTTGATTCGACTTCCACGCTGTTGCAGACAATCTCCCGGGTTGATCAGGCACCCTTTGGTTCACCTGATCAACCCTCTCAAACTCTCCCTTTTTCTCTCCCCGAAACCAAAAGCCCTAGCTGGGCCAAAGTTCTCCCTTTGCAGGGATGACCTAATTTTATAGGTATTTGGGTCGTAGGAAACCTAGGAAAGAAGAGTCCTAACGTTGTGGGGTTTCATATCTGCCTCCGGAGCAATCAGGACGGTTTCAGATCTAGAATCCCAAACATAGCCGAAAAAGTTAATGGACACATTGTTGCCGTCAACCACAAAATAAACGTCAATCGTTGTGATGTCTAGATCTTCTGGCCAGACTGTAAATGACACATATCTTGCCGTCACTAGCCCTTAACGTCAATTGATGTTGACATTAAGAAGAATTTCGGGCAGAAAATTATAAACATACAATAGTCACAAATACAAAGAAAACTAGGGCCTTACACCCTCTCCCCCTAAAAGAAAACTTCGTCTCCGACGTAAGAGCAAAAATACTAACCGAATAGATAGGGGTACTGCTTCTTCATTGCCTCCTCGAGTTCCCATGTAGCCTCCTCTCGTGATAAGTTCCTCCACAACACCTTCACAGAAGCTATAGCCTTGTTCCTGAGGGCTGAACCTACTATCTAAGATGGCCACTGGTCGCTCCACATATGACAAATCTGGCTGAAGTTCCACTGGTTCGTGGCTGATAACATGTGACCGATCTCGCACGTATCTTCTGAGCATAGACATGTGGAATACAGGGTGCACACTTGCTAGTGTTGGGGGTAAAGCTAGCTAGTCTGCCACACTACTCATCCGCCTGAGAATCTCAAATGGGCAATGAACTCAGACTCAATTTGCTTGCCTGCCAAACCTGACCACGCCTTGTGTAGGTGAAACCTTGAGGAAAACATGCTCGCCAACCTCGAACTCTATGTCCTTCCTTTTGTTGTCGCCATAGCTCTTCTGCTTATCTTGCACTGCAATCAACCTCTGCCTGATGAGCTGGATCTTATTAGAAGTTTCTTGGACCAGCTCAGGTCCTACCAACTGCCTATCACCAGTCTCCTCATAACACAAAGGAGACCTACAGGGCCGGCCGTACAAAGCCTCGAATGGAGCTATGCCTATACTTGCATGATAACTGTTGTTGTAGCAAACTCCACCAGAGGTAGGTGACGTTCAGTCGCCCTTCCAGTCAAGCATGCACGCTCTCAACATGTCCTCGAGCATCTGAATCATCCTCTCGGACTGACCGTCTGTCTGAGGATGAGAGTTGAACTGAGCTTTAACTGAGAACCCAAAGCCTCTTGAAGACCCTACCATAGCCTCGATGTAAAACATGGATCTCGGTCAGAGATAATGGACTTTGGCACACCATGCAATCTCACAATGCTGCCTACATAAAGCCTCGCTAAGCTCTCTACAGACTATTTCTTCCTCATGGGTAAGAAGTGAGCAGTCTTGGATTAACGGTCCATGACCACCCATATCGAGTTATTGCCCTTACCTGACCTGGGCAAACCCATCACAAAATCCATGTTGATCGCTTCCCACTTCCATACAGGTATCTCCATCTTCTGCATAAGGCCTGATCGTCTCTACATTCGGTCGTAACCTGCTGACACACCAAACACTAAGATACGAACTCTGCCACGTCCTTCTTCATGCCTGACCACCAGAATAATCGCTTCAAATCCTGATACAACTTGGTGTTTCCTGGAAGAATGGAGAAACATGATTTGTGAGCTTCTGCAAGTACTCGCTCATGATCCTCCATGACACCTGGTATACATACTCGGTGCTGAAATCTAATAACACCGTCCTAATCACGAGCAATACCTGCCTGCCCACCATTTCCTGGAGTCTGGGATCTACTCCTTGCTGCTCAATCACCTCGTCTAACACAGTGGATTGGATGGACAACTGTGCCATGAAAGCCTGACATAACTGTGGCTCTAGCTCAATCATAGCACATGCCACATCCTATAGCATCTTCCAATCTTGCTGAAGTAAAGACCGTTTCCTACTGAGTGCTTCTGCCATGACATTTGCCTTCCCTGGATGGTACTGAAGCTCGATGTCATAGTCCTAAGAAACTCAATCCACCTTCTCTTCTGCAGGCTCAACTCCTTTTGAGAAAATAGGTACCTCAAGCTCTTGTGGTCTGTGAACACCTTGAACCTGACACCATAGAGGTAGTGTCTCCAGATCTTCAGGGCATGGACCACAGCCGCTAACTCCAAGTCATGGGTCAGATAGTTACACTCATGCTCCTTTAGTTGGCAAGAAGCATAGGCAACTACCTTACCATGCTGCATCAAAACACAACCAAGGCCTATCTGCAAAGCATTCGAATGGATTGCAAAACCCTCAATACCACTAGGCAAAACAACCGGGTGCACATGTCAGCCTTGTCTTCAGCTTCTGGAAAATGCTCTCACCACTCAGACCACACCCTTTCTTGGTTAGCTTGGTCAAAGGTGCTGCTATGGAGAAAAAGCCATCTATGAATCACCTGTAATAACCTGCTAACCCAAGAAAACTCCTGATCTCAGATGGTGTTCTTAGATTCTCCCACTCTAACACTGCCTGAACCTTCGCCAGATCAACAACAACTCCTGTGCCTGAGATGACATGCCCAAGGAAGTGAACCTCGCGCATCCAAAGTTAAAATTTCTGAACTTGGCATACAGTTTGTGCTCTCGGAGAACATCTAGAACTGTTCTCAAATGCTCACGGTGTGTAGCCTCAACAGGGCAGTAGACTAACGCATCGTCTATGAACACCACAACAAAGCTATCCAAGTATGGCCTAAACACCCTGTTCATGAGATCTATGAATGTTGCTGGGGCGTAGTTAGACCAAATGGAAGCACAAGGAACTCATAGTGCGTAGCGGGTTCTAATGTTGTCTTGGAAACATCCTCTCCTTGATCCTTAACTGATGGTAGCTGGATCGCAGATCGATCTTGGAGAACACTGATGCATTCTACAACTGATCAAGCAAATCATCAATGTGCGGCAAGGGGTACTTGTTCTTCACTATCACCTGGTTGAGCTTCATGTAGTCAATGCACAACATGAGGGAACCATCCTTCTTCTTTACGAACAGTACAGGGTGCCCCATGGTGACATACTAGGGCGAATAGACCCTTGTCAAGTAACTCCTGCAACTGCTTCCTCAGCTTAACTAACTCCGTAGGTGCCATCCGATAGCGAGCCTTAGAGATAGGTGAGGTGCGTGGAAGCAATTCGATAGTGAACTCTATCTCCCTTGCTGGTGGCAATCCAGACAAATCATCAGGGAACACGTCAGGGAATTCCTGCACAACCTCGATCTCCCCAAGGGTAGGTGACTTATCGACCTTAGGAACTAAGACCACACTAGCAAGGAAAACGTCACAACCCATGTTCACCATCTTCATAGCCTTCATGGCAGAGATCACAAATCGTCCCGCCAAATTCCTAGGCAAAGGATGGGAGAACTCATCCTCTCCAGGGATAACGAAAAGTAATTTTCTTTCCTCTGCAATCGACTAAGGCATAGTGCTCCTCAAACCAATCCAGACCAAGTATGGCATCATAGTCTTTCATCTTGAGGAAGTAGAAGCACCCAAACAAGCCTCGATCTTCAATGCACACAGGTAAAGATGGGATGCACTTCTTGGTCGCTACAGTACCTACTAATGTGTGCATAGACAAGGGAATCTCTAACTCCTCTGCCTCTACTCCAGACTCTGCCGCTAACTGCTTAGCAAACTGCTAGGAAACAACGAGTGTGTAGCACTCATATCAAATAATACTCGAGCTTGCACACCCATAACTAAAACCGTACCTTCTGTAACATTCTCTGCCTGCTCCGCATCCTCAAATGCTAGTGCATACACTCGAGCTTGGGCCCTAGGCCTTCCTGGCTTCCCTGTCATTGGTGCCGTGCCGCTGCTGGGGCTGGCACTCCTCTCTATGGAACTCCTGAAGTCGGGGCAGTCTCTGATCTGGTGCTCTATGCTACTGGACTTCATGCACTTCCCTGGTAACTTCCAGCATTCTGAGACACCATGTGTCCTTCCGCAATGAGGACACTCCTTCTTATCGTTGGGCCAGAAGCTGGGTGTCCTGGGGTACAACTGCGGACTGGCTCGGAGCTGCTGTACGCTGTGGCTGCTCATACACGATTTCCTTCTTCTTGTCCTTCCTCTGGAAAGGTGGTGCTGACCTCTTCTAGGTCGCCCTCTTCTCTTCCATGTACTGGTCCATCTCGCTCTCCTGCCTTCATGCTGCACTGAGAGGCTCATCTAAAGTCCGATGATCAAAGGCTACTAGTCTCGACCTGAGTGATAATCTGAGCCCCATCACAAACTTCTTGGCCTTCCTGCGCTCAACTGCAACAATATGGGGAGTGTACTTGGAAAGCTCAGCAAACCTGGCCTCGTACTCTAGGACAGTCATGGAACCCTGTTTAAGAGATAGAAACTTTTGCTCAATCTTGCTCTGAATATGCGGGGATGAACTTGGCCTGGAAGAGTCTAGTGAACTCGGCCCAAGTCACCTCTAAAGCTCCATCCTCGTAACTCGTGCGTAGCATAGAGACCCAACATACATCGGCCTCTCCTGGAAGATACAACCAATAAGCACAATCTAATCTAAAATCTTAATCTTATACAAGCATATATACTCTAAGTACCTATAGCATGTAAGTCACCAGGCTAACTTTATCTTCTTGCATACATCTGATAGTATAGAAGATCTTCTCCACCTCTCTCATCCAGCTCTCTACTAAAAGGGGCTGATTCTCCCCCTTAAAAGAAGGTGAAGCCATCCTCTTAAACCACTCCATGATGGAGGGACCACCATGACCATGCTCTTGGGGAACTGGAGCTGGAGCCTAAGCCTGAACCTGAGCCTGAGACAACAAGCAACACATAAGCAATCATACAATAAAAACAATAGACTAATACTATTTAACAATTCTAACCTGAGCATGCACCTGGACCTGCAATGCAGCCTGAGTTTGTGCCTGCGTTTGCATCGCCTGGACCAGGCCCTGCATAAACACGCCATAGTCCATAGGTGGCGATGGTGGAAGTACTGTGGGACGCTGGGGTGCTAGGGCATGCTGCTCACCCCTCTCCTCACGTCTCTGCTTTTCCTTCTGAGCCTGAGTATTGTTGCCCGGTTGGCTAACCCAGAGGGGGGGTGAATGGGTCTTTAAAATAAAATTTATCTGATAAAACCTGAATTCAAACAACCATAAAAAGTTCTTGGAAGGGATTAGTAATGGTTAGTAAAAGCAACAATCACACGATAAAGACAATCTCACAACACACAGATTTATCCTGGTTCGGATCTCCTCTCCTTAGGAGTCCTACGTCCAGTCCCTGAGCAACCCTCAGGATTTCACTAACTAGGGTACAGTCCCCCTATGGACAAAAACAACCACCCAGCTTAGCTGGTCTTCCTTCACTCCTGAAGGGAACACAACACCCTGGTACCACCAGGTCTTCCTTCACTCCCGAAGGGAAAAACACCACCCTGGACACCACCAGGTCTTCCTTCACATACGAAGGGAAGAACACAAGAAAATCTTGAAGGAAATGACTAGCCCTGGATCAAGCTTTTACAAAACTCAATCTGAAGCTACAAGCACTGAGAGTCAAAGATCTACACAATGTGGACTCTCTCAGAACTAAGCTAGCTCTTCCTTGATTTTTCTTCTCACAGCACAAGAAGCTAGGAGCCAAGATCGAAAGGAGAGAATTTCTGGCTCTAGTGATCTTCTGAAGACTTGAAAGAGGCAGAGTTCTAGACTCTCTTGAATGTCAATAAAGCTTCCTTCGTCTTATCTTGTTTTCGGAACTTCGTCTTGTATTTATATCTCCAATTTGAATGAGGATGAAGAGATGACCGTTGTCTCACAGCTTTGGTGTACATTAGACTGAAGGATCTGTAGAAACTTCCTGTCGACAGTCTTTTGTTCTTTGGAGCACGCAAAGTGATGAGATCTTCTTAGCTGGCTTGAAGTTCTTTCTGTGTCAGATGTTGTAGGATAGTGTATCCTTAAGGTTCTGCAAGGTTGAGCTTTAATGGTAGACAGCTATACTATCTCCAGATGTCAATCAACGTTAGAGCAGATAGACACAAATATGGTAGTGACAGTTTATCGTTCTAGAAGATGCATGCAGAGGATACACGAGAATGGAAGATATGTTCTGTATCTGTGCAGAGATACGTTCAGTCTTTATTAAATGCATGGCAGTCAAACAGACATGATGCGACTTTGACTCTTCAACGTAGCTTAAATCAAGGAAAACATTTAATTAATGAAACATGACTTATGCAGTCGTTATGAAAGTCTGATAGAATCGTTATGATCAAGTTGCTGTAGACTCATAAAAGTCGTTATGATAACTTATGAAATCGTTACCACAACCAAGTCGTTCTATAACAGATGATATAAGAAATCTTATGAAACATGGCAAGTCGTTCTGATTCTGAACAAATCGATATGAAACACTTATTAGATCGTTATGAGATGCAAGTCGTTGTAGCTCTCTAAAGAAATCGTTACGATGACTTACAGAATCGTTATGACGAGCAAGTCGTTGTAACTCTCTAAAGAAATCGTTACGATGACTTACAGAATCGTTATGACGAGCAAGTCGTTGTAACTCTCTAAAGAAATCGTTACGATGACTTACAGAATTGTTATGACGAGCAAGTCGTTATAACTCTCTAAAGAAATCGTTATGATGACTTACAGAATTGTTATGACGAGCAAGTCGTTATAACTTCTGAAGGAGTCGTTACGATAACTTACAGAGTCGTTATAATGAGCAAGTCGTTATAACTTCTGAAGAAGTCGTTAACTTACAGAGTCGTTATAATGAGCAAGTCATTATAACTTCTGAAGAAGTCGTTACGATAACTTACAGAGTTGTATAATATCGACTTGTTTGACACAGCAAGGTTATTCAATCTTACAAGTAAATCGTTGAACTTGAGAGGAGATCGTTATAGCTAATGAAGGAATCGTTATGGCTCTTCTGAGAAATGATGTATGTAAGTATTTACCACAATGCTTGACTTTCTTTGTGCTTAAGGCTAATTAAAACAAGGTTAGAAAACTTTTGACAGGTTTTGTTTATCACCAAAATAAGTATGTAATTAATTTAAAAGTATATGGGATGGACTGTTCATCAAGTATCATGCCTACCACGGCTCGCCATTGCCTGTAAAACAATTAACTCAGCTAGAATCTAAGTTATTTAGATCTAACCATTTTCATAACTATCTTTAATTCATTATTAGATGTTTTCCCATGTATGGACAAATTCTATAAAGACTTTGAAATATTGTGTAGATGATGGCTTATTTATGTACAATCTCAACCTGTGGCTCTGATACCAATCTCTGTAACGACCTTCTTTATACCGGTACGATTATACCAATCCACATCGATATAAAGTGTGTCGTCACAATGGGACATGTACACAACACAACATAGTAGATAGAGATGTACATAAATAAAAAGGAAAGTACAACGGAAATGAAAGTGATTCTTATTCCATCATCATTACACATATTCCATAGCCTATTATTAGCAAAGTAAGTAAACAAAGTCCATATCATACATCGTCTCACATACTAGCAAAAGAAAAGTACAAGCTAAGTAGATCAGCTCCAAGATCTTTGCTACTCATCTCGCTCAGAGTCGCTCCTCGCTATCTCCTCTTATATCTTGAAAATACCTATCTCTCCTATATGTTTAAGCAAGGATGTGTCTTCACAAAAGACTCAGCAAGCAACCTAAGGTACATCCTTACACTTATCACATTCACTCTACACAAGCTTAACACATGGAACAATTTATCACATGATTCATGTCACATTAAGTGAATACTAAATGAACAGTCTATAACATACTAACTACACACTGACTTAATGTAAATCATGGTATCAATCACAACTCATTCATAGCACATTTCCAAGTATCTTGATCATGAAACTAAACACATGTTACTAGTAACACTAGCATGATATCTATCACATTTCAATATGCTCATTTATCACATTTCTCACATTTCACTTGCTGTTTTAACCTAAAAGTAACTTAATCACATGGTTTCACATTGGAACACATTAGCACATCACTTTCACATGTTCACTTGGAACATTCACACATAATTCACATATTTACACAATATTTTTCCGTGACACATAGTCCGAACCACCATAAAGGACACATCACACACATAACACACACTCGTCACCTAGGCAATATAATGACGATTCTTGGTAACTGCGTAGAATTGGAGAAGTCCTCTCCACCCTAACGAGTGGTACTTGTCCACCTCCAGGATTTCATCTTGATGCCCACAGAATATCACATACACACTGAGCCTTCCCACAGAGACTTTTCTACAGTACTGCTCCACAGCCTTCTATAGTAGCAGTGTCAATCTCGGCATAATTATCACTTAACCACATCACTCACATTGATCACATGTTTAACACAATTTTTCATGCACTTAATGACCCATTTACATGCTCATTACTCAAACACATATATCTCAGATTACAGAATTTATCATGACTATCTAATAGTGCTAATACATGCTTAACAGAACCTGAACATGACACTAATCATCAGAAAACATCATTTGGTGATTAATCATGCTTTATATGACCGTTAACGTCTTACAATTGGAAACAGTATCCACAAATGTCAGAACATGCTAAAATTTTAAACATAGACCCTATACATGGAATAAATCAAATGCTTAATTTTTTAAAGTTTTCACGATAGTACATCTTTTTTTAATATTTAACAGATATCTTAGGTAATTTAACAAGGAATTTTTATTAAACATGGTAGACAGTAAACTGATGGTTCTAACAGTCCATAAACATGCATACAGTAACCCTAAGTTCATGGAAAATTTCTGTGACAATGATACCCATCATACATATTTACTCTGAATTTAGATCTGACCTAACATGCTTATTTACTCATAGCAGAAATTATATAATTTACAATTAAGATCATAAAATTATTAGGAATTCATGGATCAATCTACTAAAGATACCTGAAAAGGCAAAATTTTTTGAACATAAGCATACATTCAAAATCCCCGAACAAAATCACATCATATGTGTTAAAACATTGTTCTGGAAAAAAATCAGAAGAACTTGACGTCAAGGGGTTTGCCGTCAGGATGGGGTAATGGCATGATCGATTGCTGTCAACTGAAGAACTTGGCGACAAGGATGTTGCCGTCAACCTCCTGTCTACAGAAAGTGTAGACTGAAAACAAAAGACAACGAATTTGGGGGGTCCAGGACATGAGATAAAAATCCATAAAAATCCTAAAACCCTAGGTGGTAGGTATAGGGATGAAACTGCTAAGTTACTTGCCTCTAAGAAACTCCCAGAAGATCAATTTGGGTGATGAAGCCCTCCTCAGCCAAGCCAAAGAGGTAACCTTCCACGGTTTGATTCGACTTCCACGCTCTTGCAGATGATCTCCCAGTGTAGGAGAGCTTCTCTACTTTTAGAAGAACCTCCCCCTTGCAGTAGATCATCGGTGCAGCCTCTGGTTTGTCAGATCAACCCTCTCAAACTCTCCCTTCTTCTCTCCTCAAAACCCAAAAACCCTAGCTGAGCCTAAGTTCTCTCTTTGCAGAAATGGCCTAATTTTATAGTATTTGGGTTGTAGGCAACCTAGGAATGAAGAGTCTTGACCGTTGTGGGGTTTCCAAATCTGCCTCCTAGGGTACTTCGGCGGTTTCAGATCCAGAATCCCAAACGCAGCTGGAGAAGTTAACGGCCACTTTGCTGCCATCAACCAGAAATAAACATCAATCGATGTTGACATCTAGATCTTCTGATCAGACTGTAAATGACACATATCTTGCCATCAACTAGGCCCTTACACACACTCTTACAATGTTAGACCTGCTACGACTGCATGGAAATGAGTTTCAAGAAATTAGATACATTGGACATCTCAACAGATAGTTCTCAAGAGAGAAGATAAATAAGAGCATGATGGTATAGCAAAGGACATACAGACAAACATGATATACAGAATAAAGATAACCATTTTTCAAAAAGAGAAGAGCATCGTTCCTTTAGTCACCAGTTGTTTTGCTCATTGCTCTCCTTGAGGTTTCAACTTTCAATTTCTCTTTAGAGAGCTTGTAAGGGTCTAACAGTGTTGCTTCATTATGTGTACCTTTCCACTCTCTCAGATAGTGCCTCAAACAAGTCTTAAATTGTTTCTGTAAGCTTCGTCTGGGGGCCTTCACCTTAAACCTTCTTTAGGGTTGTTCCACTTCTTGAATGAAGATAAGACCTAAAGTCAAGTGATTGTTTCTTTCCCTTTGTTGAAAGAAGACATGTTGCTGCAGGTGGTTTGTTGCTTCTTCGTGGTTGAAGAAAAGGCCAGCAGATGTTGGATGTGTAAGTGTCCTTAAGACGACTGTACCTTTGGTTAGTGGAATCCCAGTAATTTCTTGGGGACTGTACGTAGGACTCCTAGTGATAGGAGGTCCGAACCAGGATAAAAATCCTCTTGCTTATGTGTGTGATTGTTTCTCTCTTATTTCTGCTGCTTACTAACTCTAACTTCTACGCTTAGTGTTTTTGAAGTTAAAATTGGGACAGATATTTTAAAGATATATATTTGCAATCCATTCCCCCCCCCCCCCCCCCCCGGGCTTGCATCTTGGGCAACAAGTGGTATCAAAACCTAGTCTCTTCCAGCAAGTAGATCTCATGATCTAAAGAGTAAGGATAAATGACAGCCCAAGGTTATGCAAATTGACAGTTTGTCAATAGGCCTCCACTATTCGATGGAGAAGATTACAACTATTGGAAGACTAGAATGGAATTCATTCTTCAAGGCCTAGACTATCAACTATGGAGTATAATAGAATGGAGATCGGATAGTTCAAAACTCCAAAGTTGACTAGACTGAGGATGACAGGAAACTTTTGTCTCAAATAACAAAGCTAAGAGCATACTATGCTACTCGTTAAGCAAGAAGGAGTTCAACAGAATATCTGCATGCAATCGGAAAAATAATGTGGGATAAGCTGAGACTTACCTTTGAAGGAACAGATAAAGTTACGGAAACAAGAATTGACATATTGGTAGCTCAGTATGAAAAGTTCAAATGCATTTAGGAGAGTCTATCTCCCAGATGTACAGTCGGTTCACCGACATCACCAACGGTCTGACTGGACATAGGAAGAGCTATAATACAAGAGACATGGTGAGAAAAATTCTAAGATCCTTAACAACTCTATGAACTCCCATAGTCACAGCCATAGAGGAAACAAATGATCTCATGTCTATGTCTCTAGAGAAGCTTATTAGGTCTCTAATGGCTCATGGGATAAACATGGAGAGATTAGGAAAAAGCTCCACCAAGAAAAGAGTAAGCAACGCTCTGAAAATTGAGGAGAGCACTTCTGGAAGTGACTCAAAAGATGAAAGAGTGATGAAGACAGTGAAGAGGAAGCATTTCTTTCTAGACGACTACAAAGAATTTTGGCCAAGAAAAAGTATTAGTCAGGAAGAAGAAACTTTGAGAAAAACAAGGAGTTTAAGAAACCTGAGCTGATCTGCTATGAGTGCAAAAACCAAGACATCTCAAGGCTGACTATCCAAAATTAAAGAAGATAGACTACAAGAAGAAAGACAATGTGAAAAGTTTAAAAAATATAAAAAGAAAGCGATATCTACTACCTAGAGCAATGAAGGAGACTCAAGTAGTGAGTCAGACTCAAACAAAGAAAGAAGAAAATACAAACCTAGTATTTATGGCCAACCATGATGACAAGTAAACTTTGACTCTTCTTTTAATTCATGTAATGAATTTGATTCTAATAATATGGAAGAAGCCTTCAATGAGTTATATGGAAAATACAAAGTTGTTTGCAAAACCATAAAAGCCATCAAGAAAATTTTTGCATGTCTTGAAATCACCAACTCATACTTAAGATATGAAATGGAACAAATTGAAAATCAAATGCAATAATTAAAACATAGAAATGAACTATTATGTGAAGATGTAAAAATGAAAAATGACAGAATTCTAAGCTTAGAAAACCAAGACACAAAAGACAAGTCAAAAGAAGAAATAGAAACCTTAATAAAAGATAACGAATATTTTAAAAACCACAATTGAAAAATTAACAAATGGAATATCCTTGTTAATACTAAGAGGTGCAAGAAGATCCGGTAAGAAAAAATATGGAATTTGTTATAGATCTCCAGAAAAATGAATAATAATTATATATCTTGAAAATATCCATACTACTAAAATTTGTAGCTGAGAAGGGATATACTAACAAAATAAAAGAGAACATATAGTAAGCCAAGTAAAAATCAAATAACATTTCCTGCTGTACCCATTGTAACAAACTTGGTCACACACTAAAAACACTTGCACAACTAAACACTTAAAATGGTTCCAAAAAGATAGATCTATCGAAATTAACCAATGAGGATCCAAAAGAATTTAGGTACCTAATCTTAGTGATCTGTTTGCAGGAAAGCCTTAGAGCATCTAAATGGTATCTGAACAATGGATGCTCTAGGCACAAGACAAGGGACAAGAGACTGTTCTCATCAATTAAAGCTGAGGAAGGGATAGTAACATATGAAGACAATGGAAAAGGGTCAGCCGTTGACTGTGGAACAACTGGAAGTAAGAAAAAGACTCTCATAGAAGAAGTACTATGTGTAGAGGGCCTCAAACACAATCTAATCAGCACAAGTCAGTTGTCTGACAAGGCCATCAAGTGAAGTTTCAGGAATCAAAATGTCTAATCAACAAGGAAGGAGTAATAGTCTTTGAAGCTCACAGAGAAAAGAACCTATACATTTTATGTTTAGAAGATTTGAGAGGCTAAGATGCATGTTTGGCGGCAAATAAGGAGCAGAATGCAGAACTTTGGCACAGAAGATTAGGTCACGCCAGCATGGATGGAATTAGAAAGCTCATCGAGAATGACCTAGTAGAAGGTTTACCAAAATCAGTACAAGACTTGATCAAGTTGTGGACCTTGTGCTAAAGGAAAACATGTCAAAGCTTCTTTCAAATCAAAGACAATGTCATCACATCTAAGTCTCTAGATGTAGCGACCCTCATTATACCGGTACGTTATACAATCCACGTCGGTATAGTGAACGTTGCCACAGTGGGACATTTACCCAACAATAACATTCAGCTGAGATACACGTGAATATAAGAACAGAGTAGCGGAAGTAAAAGAACCACTGTCTTCATTTCATTCATCATCCACATTTAACATATATGAATGCAATAACATTTAAAGAACTAAAAGTCCACATAATTAATTGCTGAAAATCAAATACATAATTGTCCACACTTAAACATTTTTCCATGATAATGCTAGTACAATGTTGCAATTACATACTATGAAATCAAAATATCGCGAAGTACACCACGATCTAATCTCCACGCTCGGAGTCGTCTCCACTGCCTCCTCCGCAGTGTGTCGTCACCAACTACGCCTGTACGCCGAAGCAAGTAATGAGTCTAAAAGACTCAACAATTAACTCTACACATACCATACATGTACATGTCATAGCAGGTTTTACATACACATTTACAAGACACAATCATGTAGCATGCTTGTCATTGAAATTAACACCTATCATGGTGTTCTACTCATTAAACACATGATTCATGCTTTCAGATTTTCTAAATCAAAATCTCCTATCACGTGTTCTCTAATCACTTCAACACATGAAAGGTCTAGTTTCAATTAAACTAAACATTAAAGCAAGTTTAGCATGATTTCAATGCCTACGTAAAAGAACGCACTTAGCATGAATTTCTATACATTCCTATACATGCTCATGACCATTTCATCTTCTTTAAGCTTGCTGGTTTTACATGGACCAGAAGCATACCCCACACGCAAGAGCTACTTAATCAATTTAAATCACAACATGAGGGCAACACGCATGGGATTACTTACACACCACTAAGAATCGTTTCTAACATGGATTCTAGGCAATTTACACATGTAAAGCATGATCATAAGTACATTTAGTTTGCTGTTTTATCATGATTTCAGATTACCACCACATGGATCACAATTCACAACCCTCACGTTTTGGTTTCACATATTTACACAATTTCTCATTCACATAATTTACACTTTACACATGCACATTTACACATTGTTCACATCCACAGTTCTTACACATGAACACATACACATTTTCACATTCACATTTAGTGCCGTGACACATAGTCCAAACCACCATAAGAAGGACACATCAATCACATACACATAGACGTCACCTAGGCAATACAGTGACGACTCTTGGACTGCGCAGACCGGAGAACAAGTCTCCACCCTAACCAGTGGTACTTGTCCACCTCCAGGATTTCATCCTAATGCCCTTAGGATCACAACACATTGAACCTTCTCAGGGGGACTTTTCCCTGATACGGTTCCACTGCCCTCTATGGAAGCAGTTTCACACTTGGCACGATTTACACATTTACCGATTTTACGCATATCTTTACACATGTCACTTACCCTCTCATCATTTTTTTCATTCACACAAGGGCTCTATTTTCCTAACATGATTCTACAATTAACAGGGATCACATGTTTAGTAATTTGCATAAATCAGATCACACACATGTCACATTATTCCCACATTAACATGCATTGTTCACATCTTTGCAAGAAAAAATTCATATTTCACTATATAGTTGTCCAAACGACCTGAAAATTTAACCACATGCTGATTTCGGTTCATGACCTAACATACAAAATTCTGGATTTTCTCTCATGATGCAATTACAGAAAATCAAACATCAATTTTTCATATCATTCGTGATTCAATCCACCATGGTGCGTAACATGAAATTTCAGTTTAACAGGTCATAACCCTGAACCCAATATACACAACACCACAGGAATTTCCCGGGGATTTATTTCACACACACGATTTACTGGAAATTTAGCAATCCTACACATGTTTTCTATTTCCCAAGTATAAATTTTCAGTAAATCACATTGACATGGAAAATTCCAGAAAATTCAGAACAAAGATTGACGTATATAGACATGATTCAACAGGATTACGGCATCCTAATTTCGCACGGATTATTAGGATCATGGGTGAACATACATGGCCATTCTTCCACATTTTTAAATAAATAATACTCAACCATCCACAAAATAAATGTCCACCATTCTCCCACACATTCCAACATTCACATTACGTAGTATAATAGGTTTACAATATATCCTCATCGTAAAACACATCAAATAATCATATATAAGGGGAGAACAGTTCACTGTTCTGCCCAAACAACTTAACGGCGGTCTCTGCCGTTCCAAGGTGGACGGCAAGATCGCTGGACGCACACGGGGAATCTTGGCATCAAGGCATTGATGCCAAGTTACTGTCTATGCAGAAACACAGACCGAACTCCAATAACGGGTGAATGGGGGATCCAGGACACGAGGAAAATGTGTAAAAATCATAAAACCCTACTAGACATCTACATGGACGATAGGGGTAGTTACTTGCCTCTAGAAAATACTCCAGATGGATCTTAAAGCTTGGTGAAGCTCTCCTTGGGCAGTCCCAAGAAGCTCCCGAGAGTCTTCACGCCCGGTTCTAGGACGAAGATGACTCCAAGATGAGGTCGGGGAAGTCTCCTCCTTCACTTCAGCTAGCTCCTTGTCGTGGTAGATGGCCAGGAACAGCTTCAGAAGGTCGGATTTAAGCTTGCAAAGGTGGGGTTTTCTCACAGTTTTCTCTAGGGTTTTTCTTCTCCTTTATCTCCTCTTGCAAAGAGAGCCAAGAGAGGGCTGTTGAGGTTGCAAAAGGCTTGGTAAATATGAGAGGGGGCTCACCTTTCATGCAGGCTTGACAAGAAAGCCTTTCAGACTGTTGGGGACAGCTCCCCAATGGTTGGGGTAGCTTGTTCCCGAGATTTTCGGCTCTGCAATGCATGCAGAAAGTGATATTGACGTCCATATCACTGGACGCTGATTTAGTGTTGGCGTCCATATGGTTGACGCCTACACAACACAACATCCATTGATTTGACGCCAAGCTGGCCTTCGGCCATAACTCAAAACGCAGGAACCATGCATAACCTATACAATATACATGCATTATGTATACTATCACGTACATACCATCACCATACAATTCATACACTATTTACATCTAATTTATACACATGCATGCATAGTTACTAACTAGTACTTACGTAGAATTTACATACCATACACAAACATGAAGTATTCACATGCAATACAAATAATGCAACAAAATTCGAGGACCTTAAAGAAACTTCGTCCTCGAAGTTAGAACGACACTACTCAAATAAAGTGGATACTTCTTTTTCATCACATCCTCAAGCTCCCAAGTAGCCTCCTCTCGCGAGAAGTTCCGCCAGAGAACTTTCACCGATGCAATACTCTTGTTCCGAGATGCTGAACCTTCCGGTCAAGAATAGCTACTGTTGCTCGACATACGACGATCTAGCTGAATCTGCATTGGTTCATGACTAATCACATGAGACGGATCTCGGACATACTTCCTGAGCATCAAAATGTGGAAGACGGGATGAACACTAGCCAAAGCTGGGGGTAATGCTAGCTCATATGCCACGTTGCCCAAACGTCTGAGAATCTCATATGGGCCAATGAATCTAGGGCTCAACTTACTATGCCTGCCAAATCTGACAACACCTCGAGTAGGCGATATCTTCAAGAAGACATGATCACCCACCTCGAACTCCAAATCTTTCCTCCTGATGTCGGCATAACTCTTCTGCCTATCCTGAGCCGCAACAAGCCTCTTCTTGATAAGCTGGATCTTATCCATCCGAAGTTTCCTGCACTAACCCGGACCGATCAGCTGCCTATCACCGGTCTCCTCCCAACATAAAGGAGATCTGCAGGGCCGACCATACAACGCCTCAAATGGAGCCATACCAATACTCGCATGAAAGCTGTTGTTGTATGCGAACTCCACAAGAGGTAAATGACGCTCCCAATCATCCTTCCAATCCAAACACACACTCTCAACATATCCTCGAGCGTCTGGATAGTCCTCTCGGACTGTCCATCAATCTGGGGATGAAACGCCGAACTGAGCTTCAGCTCTGAACCTAAAGCATCCTGAAGACCCTTCCACAACCTCGAAGTGAATCCGGATCTCGATCCAAAATGATCGACTTCGGCACACCATGCAATCTAATGATACTGCTAACATACAATCTAGCTAAACTCTCTACTGACTGCTTCTTCTTCATAGGCAAGAAATGAGCAGTCTTCGAAATCTATCTACAACTACCCAAATCGAGTCATTGCCCTTTCTAGATCGAGGCAAACCGAAACAAAGTCCATAGTGACAGCTTCCCACTTCCACACTGGGATCTCCATCCTTTGCACCAGGCCGGATGGTTGCTGTCGCTCGGCCTTTACTTACTGACACACCAAACACCTAGACCATAATCCGCTACATCCCTCTTCATGCCAGACCACCAAAAGGATCTCTTCAAATCCTGGTACATCTTAGTGTTACCTGGATGAATAGAGAATCGCGATCTGTGAGCCTCCGCTAACACATGCTCACGGACATCTACCAAATCAGGGACACAAACACGGTGATGAAATCTAATCACAGCATCCTCATCACGAGCAATGCCTGCCTTGCCCACTAACTCTAAGAGTCTAGGGTCGGCTTTCTGTTGCTCGATCACCTCATCCAAAACCGAGGACCTAAGAGATAACTGAGCTACAAAAGCCTGGCATAGCGATGGCTCTAACTCAGTCAACGAGCAAGCCGCATCCTCCAACATCTTCCAATCCTGCGGAGAAATGGCCTCTTTCTACTCAGAGCATCCGCTATGACATTTTCCTTCCCAGGGTGATACTGAAGGTCGAAGTCATAGTCCTTCAAGAACTCAATCCATCTTCTCTGCCTCAGGTTTAATTCCTTTTGGAGAAAAGATACTTCAAGCTCTTGTGGTTGGTAAACACCTCAAATCTGACACCATAAAGATAGTGCCTCCAGATCATTAGTGCATGAACCACTGCTGTGAGCTCCAAGTCATGAGTCGGATAGTTCTTCTCATGCTCCTTCAACTGACGAGAAGCATAAGTCACTACCCTTCCTGCTGTAATAGCACACAGCCTAAACCAATCCGAGACGCATCTGTGTAGATAGCAAAACCCTCTACACCGCTCGGTAAGACTAACACCGGCCTGTCGTGAGCTTAGTCTTCAACAATTGAAAACTACTCTCACACTTCTCGGACCAAACAAACTTCACTCCCTTTCTGGTGAGCTGGGTCAATGGGGCGGCGATGGATGAAAATCCCTCAATAATCGCCGATAGTAACCAGCTAAACCAATAAACTACGAATCTCCGAAGGGGTCTTGGGAATCTCCCAATCCATAACTGCCTGGACCTTTGCTGGATCCAGTGCTACACCAGCACCGGAGATAACATGCCCGAGGAAATGAACCTCGCGCAACCATATTTTCAGTAAATCACATTGACATGGGAAAATTCCAGAAAATTTAGAACATAGACTGACGTATATAGACATGATTCAATAGGATTAGGGCATCCTAATTCCCACGGATTATTAGGATCATGGTTGAATATACATGGCCATTCTTCCACATGCATTTTAAATAAATAATACCTCAACCATCCACAAATAAATGTCCAACATTCTCCCACACATTCCAACATTCACATTACGCAGTATAATAGGTTTACAATATATTCGCATCGCAAAACACATCGAAAGTAATCATATATAAGGGGAGAACAGTTCACTGTTCTGCCCAGACGAACTTAACGGCGGTCTCTGGCCGTTCCACGAGTGGACGGCAAGATCGCTGGATGCATACGAGGAATCTTGGCGTCAAGGCATTGACGCCAAGTTCCTGTCTGCGCAGAAACACAGATCGAACTCAAAATAACGGGGTGAATGGGGGATCCAGGACACGAGGAAAAATGTGTAAAAATCATAAAACCCTACTAGACATCTACATGGACGATAGGGTAGGTTACTTGCCTCTAGAAAATACTCCAGACGATCTTAAAGCTTGTGGAGCTCTCCTTGGGCAGTCCCAAGAAGCTCCCGAGAAGTCTTCACGCCCGGTTCTAGGACGAAGATGACTCCAAGATGAGGTCGGGGAGTCTCCTCCTTCACTTCAGCTAGCTCCTTGTCGTGGTAGATGGCCAGAACAGCTTCAGAAGGTCGGATTTAAGCTTGCAAATGGGGGTTTTCTCACAGTTTTCTCTAGGGTTTTTTCTTCTCCTTTATCTCCTCTTGCAAAGAGAGCCAAGAGAGGGCTGTTGAGGTGCAAAAGCTTGGTAAATAGGAGACGGGGCTCTCCTTTCACGCAGGCTTGACAAGAAGCCTTTCAGACCGTTGGGGACAGCTCCCAATGGTTGGGGTAGCTTGTTCCCGAAATTTCTGGCTCTGCAATGCATGCAACCAGTGATATTGACGTCCACATCGCTGGACGCTGGAGTTAGTGTTGGCGTCCATGGTTGACGCCTACATAACACAAATGTCCATTGATATTGACGCCAAGCTGGCGTTCGGCCAGAACTCAAAACACCAGGAACCATGCATAACCTATACATAATACATGCTTTATGTATACTATCACGTACATACCATCACCATACAATTCATACACTATTTTACATCTAATTTATACCATGCATGCATAAGTATACTAACTAGTACTTACGTACATATTTACATACGTACATACACAAACATGAAGTATTCACATGCAATACAAATAATGCAACAAAATTCGAGGGCCTTACACCAGAACTACTTCACATAGATTATTTGGACCTATGAGGACTACCAGTTTAGGTGGCAAGAACTTTAGATTTGTCATTGTTGATGACTTTTCAAGATACATATGGTCTCATTTATGAAAACACAAAGATGATACATAAGAAGCTTTCGTCAATTTAGTAAATTAGTTCAGAAGGATAAAAAATTCAACATTATTGGACTAAGATTAGATCATAGAGAAGAATTTTAAAATGATAAATTATTGAGTTCTGGATGATCATGGATTGAGCACAACTTTACCTCCAAGAACACCACAACAAAATGGAGTGGCTGAAGGAAAATAGAACCTTATTGAATATGGCAAAATAATGTTATCTGAGTATAACTTGCCAAGGTACTTTTTGGGAGAGACAGTGAACACAACTTGCTACATAATAAACAGAGCCATGGTAAGGCCTATATTGAGAAGATATCATATTAGCTGTAGAAGCAGAAGAAACCCAGATAAGTCATCTCAAGATATTCGGTTGTCCCTGCTTCATTCACAACAATGGTAAGTTAGTAAGTTGGATCCAAAATCTAATAAAGGTATTTTTCTTGGCTATACCTGTAAGCCTAGAGGATATAGAGATTTTAATAAAAGAACCTTAATGATTGAGCAAACCATACATATTATATTTGATGAATCTAACCCTTCCTTGAGAAAAGAAATAGTCAGTGATGATGAAGGTACGAAAGATTTATCAAAGAAAATATAAGATGTCTCCCTTAAGGATGATGAGAATCCATCTCTGGAAAAGTTGCAACAGAAAGATCCATCTCATGAAGATCTTCCTAAGGAGTAGACATATCAGAAGGATCATCAAAAGAAAAAATTATAGGAGATCCAAGTGTAAGGGTAAGAACCAAAGGTAATATTATCCTTGGACTACTTACCTTTCGTTTCTCAAATTGAGCCTAACACAATCATTGAGGCCATAATAGATGAATCTTGGATTCTAGCCATGCAAGATGACTAAATCAGTTTAAGAGAAATCAAGTATGGTATCTTGTTCCTAGACCATCAATCATTCAGTGATTGACACCAAATGGGTGTTTAGAAACAAGTTCGATGAAACTGGTGTTATTACTAGAAATAAGGCTAGATTGGTAGCTCTAGGTTCTCCCAAGAGGAAGACATAGACTTTGATGAAACCTATGTACCAGTAGCTAGACTTGAGGCTATTTGGCTTCTACTAGTATTTGCATTTGCATTAGACTTAAAACTCTTTCAAATGGATGTAAAATCAACATTTTTGAATGGTTTTATAAAAGAGGAAGTCTAGTAGAACAACATTCTAGTTTTGATGACACAAACTATCCAAATCATATTTAAACTGCATAAAGCATTATATAGTCTGAAATAAGCACCTAGAGCTTGTATGAAAGACTAAGTGCATTTCTTTTAAATCATGATTTCACTAGAGGCAAAGTAGATAACACTCTATTCATTAAATCTTGTTCTCAAATCACATTAATTGTACAAATTTATATTGATGACATCATTTTTAGATCTATTGATGAATCTCTTTGTAAGTTTTTTGAAAAGTTAATGCGGGGAGAATTCAAAATGAGTATGATGGGGGAACTTAACTACTTCCTTGGACTACAAATCAACAAGACAAAGAAGGTACTCATATCAGTCAAATTAAATATACTAAAGACCTGTTGAAGAAATTTGGATTTGATAACGCAAAGCCTTTATCCACCCCATGAGCACTTCAACATGGTTAGATAGTGACCTATAGGGTAAGAAAGCGTACCAAAAGCTATATAGAGGTATGATTGGCTCACTACTTTACTTAACTGCTAGTAGGCTAGACATTTTATTTAGTATATGCATGTGTGCAAGGTATCAATATGATCCCAAGGAATCTCACTTGATTATAGTTAAAGGATATTTAGATATTGGCTCATACTTATGACTTAGGTCTATGGTACTCTAAAACTTGTAATGTCAATTTAATAGGTTGCTCAGATGTTGACCATGCTGGATGCAAGGTTGATAGAAACAACACCAGTGGATGTTGTCAATTTCTTGCAGGTTGTTTAATTTCATGGTCTTCAAGGAAACAAAACATAGTAGCCTTATCAACTGCTAAAGCTGAATATGTGGCTGTTGGGAGTTGTTGTACTCAACTTCTTTGGATCAAACAACAACTTGAAGATTATGGATTAAATATCAAGACCATTCCACTATTCTGTGACAACACCAGTGCTATAAATCTTACCAAAAATCCTGTACAACACTCGAGGACCAAACATATGAGGTTAGGTATCATTTTATCATAGATCATTTAGCTAATGGTAATATTATTATTTCATTCATAGATACCTTAAATCAGTTAGCATATATCCTTACAAATGCCTTACTTAAAGAGAGATTTACCTCTCTTAGAAAGGAATTAGGCATGTGCAATATGTAATAGTTATATCTGCACATAACTTCAATTCATTAATATTTTAAGAGTAATAATTGTCTGCCTCCTTTATTCTAAACGATTTTATCCTCTCTTACATATTCATCATCTATCGATGTGCTTCCTTCAGTAATCGATAGCCTCACTGGATAAGTTCTTCAATAATCGATACACATTATTTTGTCGTTTTGTGTAATCAATATAGAGACTACCGATTCCGATCATCATCTCGTCTATTTACTCTATAGCTGCAACTCATTCTTTTATCAGTTCTCTCTCTCTTCATGCCCCTTTTGACCCCAAGCTCCTCGAAACTGTAGCACCCCGTAAAATTTAATGATATAAACTTTGAATAAATCGGAATAAATAATTTTTATAATATCTAAAGGATTAAAACATATGTACCATTATCGTACGAACAAGAACACATCAAAAAATTCCATAAAAATTATAATTCAACCCCAAACATTATTCCTAAATGTTCCACGAAATTCGTGCAATGAAAAAATCCGATTGGCTAGGTGTACGTCACAATATGACTAATATCCAAATTAGGAAACAAAGTCGAAAAACTATTAACATGGAAATATAACATGATCATAAATTAAATAAACATTTTGGAGGAACTTCCAACATCATGTATTGATCAGCCATTATTGGAATTGGGCCAATGGATTACATTTGGCCCAAGATTAAAATGAAGCAAGAAAAATACATGGAAATTTGTAACCCTAATTGAGCTGAAATTAGAAAGAGGCAATGGGGTAAAACTGGAGGCAATTACTCACACATAGCAACCCAATTTCGTGCCTAGCCATACTAGAGGGTTTCCTAAAGCCTAACACACTATTGGGGTGGGAATCATCAAAATATGGAAAGTGTTAACCCAAAACCGCAACCCTTCCTTTCCTACACCCAATGGGACTTCTAAAAACCCTAGATGCATATATACTTGACATGAAACCCTGGGACAAATTTACACATTGTTGGGGTCGTGGAGGCTGTTCTTGAGCACCAGTGGTGGAGGAAAATGCCCTAACTCGGAGCCTTCTTCCCTGTTGCGTCTGCATCGACCTGTGTAGAGTGGTCTTCTTGGAGTCGACCTAAGGTAAGCCAAACCTTAACCAAACCGTGCAAGACTTATACCCGTGGAAAGAGGGTCGAGTCTAGTTCCTAATCCACTGGTGTGCCAATTTTTCATTTAGTAGATCATGTTGGCCCTTTGGTATGGCAGCAAGGTAACCAAGAAGGGGGGTAAATAGAATCTGAAATCAAAACGTGAACACTTAAAAGTTTCGTTAGTGTTAGTGTGATGAAGAGTAGCAGTGCGGAAGCAAAAGAACAATCACACAAAAGGACACAGGAGATTTATCCTGGTTCGGCCCTTCCCACATGGAAGTCCTACGTCCAGTCCCCAAGCAAACTCTTGGGATTTCACTAACCGAAGGTACAGTCCCCTTCAAGGACACTACAACACCCTGGATACCCCACCAGGTCTTCTTCTCTTTCCCGGGCAAGAAGGCAGCCCACTTCTTTCTAGGCTCAGAAGCAAACCTACTTCTTTTACAGGTTCAGAAGTAAACCTCCTGGAACAAACCCCAGTGCGGTTCTTCTAGACTTAAACCCCCAGCTAGGTCCTATTGGTACAAACCCCAACACGGTTCTGCTAGACACTAACCTCTAGCTAGGTTACACACTGTATACAGTCCTACAACTGGACAAAAATCTTTCTTAGAAAATAAAGATCAGACTGAGAGCTATTACAAGATGAACGCTCAGGACTTAGCTCACAGTCACAGACTCTCCCCCAAGATTACAATGAGCACAGGGAGAATGGAAGAGAAGAAGGCTTGAAGGCGATGAAGACTTCTGCTTTGAAAGCTTCTGTAGATTTTTGGCTCGAGCTCTTCTCTCTTTCTTGAGTGTTTGTGGCGTGAAGGTTCTTCTCACAGTTGTACACTCCTTGAAGGATTTTCAGGAAAGCTCTCTCTTCATCTTCAGCAATGCTCCATCTTTTATATGAGCAGCTTGAATAGATCCGTTGAAGAGATCCGTTGGAGTTCTAGCCGTTGCTCATCTCCTCTTCATTTGTCTTAATCAGACTCTGATGGTCTTCGAGGTCTATGAGCATGGAAGAAAGTGTTAGCATAAAAGAGTGTTTATGATAAATGATGCATAGTACTGTGCTTCTGCTAACATACTGAAAATAGTAGGTCAAATCTTTTTCTGACAAGATTATGCATGCAACTTTTTCTGTCGGACAATATTTCACTTTTCAATGAGCGCCAAAAACACATTCAAAATATTCAAGAGAAATCGTTGTTCATTTACAAGTAAATTGTTGCAAGTTTAGGAACAAATCGATGTGAAAGACAAGTCGTTATGATCATTGAAGAAATCATTATGAGCATGACTTATGAAATCGTTATGGGAACGATTTCTTAACAAATTGTTGTGAAGGCAAGTCGATGCGTTCACTTAAGAAATCGTTACGGTTTAAAGAAATCATTATGAGCATGACTTATGAAATCGTTATGTGAAGAGTCGTTGCCATTTGTAAACAAATCGTTGTCTCACTTAAGAAGTCGATGTGATCACTTATGAAATCGTTATGGGAACCAAGCCGATGTGATCACTTATGAAATTGTTATGGGAACCAAGCCGTGTGATCACTTATGAAATTGTTATGAGACCCAAGCCGATGTGATCACTTATGAAATCGTTATGCAAGGAATCGATATGAGGGCAAATCGTTGTGGCTATAAAAGGAATCGTTCTGAGATCGATTTTGTAACAAATCGTTATGGCCACTTAGCGAAGTCGTTGTAGCACTTTAAAAAATTAATTAAAAAAAAATCGTTGTAGCTCTTATTAATTTTGGCACTTAAATTGAAATCGATGTATATGATTAAACATCGATTTTATCATTTTAGTGCGCCATAATGCATCAATGTGAGACTCAGCATTTTGCTATGAGATTGATGCGACATAGATGAAACAAAATTCAATTTAAGTTACATCATAAATTTTATTATCACCAAATACAAGAACAAATAGAGAGTGGTTCAACACGGGTGTATGAAGCGTTCTCCTCCAAGTGGTCTGAACGAAGGTTTTCTGGAGAACGAGATTTCTTCAAACCAAAAGGTAGGTGATCTCAGGCCAAATCTAAATAAACCCTACATCAATGTGTAGAGAATCGAGTCTATTTTCATGTGCAAGTGATTTTGTCAATTTTCATTGAGTACATCTCGAGTATTAAGCGTTTTGCCAAAGTCGCGCATGTTAACAGCTTTTATGTTCATGTTGATTTATTGCGCATCCTGAGGCTAATTTTCGTGAAACCAAAATCTTAGATCTCTTCCATTCCATGTTCCCAATAAGTTTCATGTTGACACTTTTGTCCCATGAGCCCTAGATTAGGAGTTATAAGCGTTGCATGAATCGTGGGTCTGTTTTCTGGTGTTTTAGGTAAGAACCTAAAACGCGATGGGACCAGACGTCGCTTTATTTCATGCATGAACGCGACATACTAGTCCGACACATTCATGTGAAATGTGATCGTTCCCTACATCATGATTTTGACCGTGACAGTACTGTCCTGATGCCTCAAACTGTGCACTGCATGGTTTTCAGAGCTTGCAAGAACCTGACGGGGACCCCCGTCGCGATTCTACTAGCTTTCTCGCTCATGGTTTGATGCAATTTTATAATATTGTTTTGAATGAATCCATGAACGCGACGGGTAAACTGTCGTGATTCAAGGATGAAGGCGACGGGATAATCCGTCGTGATTTGAGTCTTTACAGGTTAGTCATGTTCTGACTATACATTGCGTTATGAAATCCGTCGACTGTGTCCGTCACGGATTTCAAGACCTACCCGACTTGTTTTACATGGTATAGAGTTCATGAATGCATGAGGTCTATTCAAGAACCTAAAAGCATTAACCCATGAAAATGCTATAACTACATGAATGTTATTCTAATTGCTCTTTAATGATGTGACCTACTCATGCAACTAGTGATTTGTTCATCTTATTGTTCTATCTTGCTAAAATGATA
>JACBKR010007069.1:0-58331 GCA_014218235.1 Colocasia esculenta
TCCCAGTACCTGTCCGCTGCTACGCTCTAGCTGCTCCACCTCTGGCTTTGCCTACTGCTCCGGCACCACCGGGGGAGGTACCGGAGGGCGACCACCTGCTGCTGCCTGCCCGGGCTGCCACGCTCCCTGGTACATGGCCGGTGAAGAACTGCTCGTCCATGGGGAACCAATCTGCGTACTGCTGCAGCAGAGGCTGGTACTCCTGCTGCTGCTGCCCGCCTGCCGCTGCCACTGCACCCTGAGGCTGTGCCACTGACTCCTCTGCAGACACCTCCTCCTAGACCCACCCCTGTGCAGGCATATCAAACTCATCCTACTTCTCAATCAGCTCTCTGGCCTGCCTGGCCTACGCGGAGCCATATCCTACACGGCAACACAACCAACAAAGGTTGACAATACCACTCGGGTGGCTAGCAGTGTACTTGTACTACTGTTGGGACTTTCTATCGCAGTTTAAATCCACTACAAGTCCTTTCAGACTCTCGCTCTGATACCACTGTAACGACCCCAGAAACCCAACCCTCGGCCATGCCGAGGACCCGATTTTTGCGGTCGCCGCCCACGGATCCAGGGACCCGGAAGGGCTATAATGTAAATCTAACAGGATATGAACGGAAGTAAACGTCAACTGCTAAATTAGAAGCGTACAAGCGGAAACAGGAAAGAGAGCGAGACCGCTGCGTACCGCTCTAAGTACAGTCCCAACGCACGCACGCTAGTACAAGTAAAAGGCAGGGGAAGAACAAATCCCTTAGGGGCATACCCTAAGGGTGACATACACTAAAAAAGGGGAACCACTTCTAGCTACGGGGACCTCCACTACCACCCCATCTCATCCACCCAGCGCGCGCCCTGCCACTGCTGAGAAGTCTCACCTGGGAAGGAAAGGGATGAGCTTCACAACAGAAGCTCAGTAGGGACTACCAATCTCCTACTAGCTCTAACAGGTAGAAGAAATATATAATAAACAATTGACAGTAGTTTATATCTTCTACCTACAACCGGAAGGCGGAAGCGAGGTACAACTAGCGCGGTATGGAACACAACACGGTCGAAAACTCCATACAACTGCTCGTTGTGACCACCACAAGGCTAGCAAACACAGATAGGGGGATACCCCGCCTGGACAAGGTACACTAGCTACGGAAGACACGACCACTAGTCAATGGTCAAGTGTGCCCACCGACGTCTTATCCTCGACCCAAGTCCTAACCCTCACGTCTCTTCAGAGCGAGGTAGGACACAAAGCACACCACAGTAACCGCCATATTCTCGCCGGACTACGGTCCCATGCTTGGCCTCTCCAAGTGGTTCCGGGGCCACAAGGAGTGAGGTAGTGAGAAACAGGACTGGCTGGCCTGCACTGGGTAGAACTCCTAACCGTCCTCGGCATCCTAGACCAACCATGAGAGCTCTACAAACAACTCAACGCCGCTATCCTAACCACCATTTTCCCCTCAACTCCAGAGTCCGCCTGCTGGGCTGCCAACTCGAGCATGCTCGTAGCCGGAGTACTCCCTCAACAGGCTCCCGAGGATCGGGGTCCCAGGAACAGTAACAACCTCTCACACGGGACAATCCCTTAAGTGCCGAGCACCGGGCGAATGACTAGTGTAGGACCGTACTAGGAAACTAGCACAGGTGCCATGGGTACAGTAAACAAAACGGAAACGGCGAAGACCAAACCTGTCTCTCAGCTGTAGTCGCGACGCATCGGGCCGTCGCGACCTTGTCGCGACGCCCTTCCCTGTCGTGACACTGTCGCGGCGGCCCTTGCCGTCACGACCAGGTCACGACACCCAAGAGCATCGCGATCATGTCGCGACCAGCCAGGTTGTCGCGACAAGATTGCGAGCTCTATAGTGGTCGCGTCTTCAGCAGAGGGGGGTTCCGGAGCAGTCCCTCCGGGAACCACCCCAAAAACACGAAATAAATGTTCCACAGGGGGAGGGGAGCATGCTCAACATGTATTAAAAGCTGTAAATCCCTCCAAACCACCCTTAGAGCCCCACAAACATGGATTCACATGAATCTATACTCGAAGGAAAACCTCACTCAACCTTGAGCATGGATTCCTCACACTCCCAAGTCCCAAACCACCGAGAAAACACGATCTAAAGGGGGAAGGGAGCATGCTTAGAGCGAGTGGATCAAGAGTCCCTACCTCCACATGTAGAGCTGACCCGTTGGGGCCTTCACGTAGGAATGACCACCTCCTCATCACTCCACACAATACGAACACGGCCCCTGCACGACCAAGGCGACACCGCCTCAGCACGAACACCTCGAGCGCAAAGAACGGACGAGAGAACTGCAAGAGAGCTCGGAGGGAAGGAGAGGGGAAGAAGAAGGAGAGAAAGGGGAGAGGGGGAGAATGGGGCAGACGTTCGGGTTTAAACCGACGGCCCCCAGAACACGACGAGCTGACCCGACACGACAACTAGCGTGTCGCGACGTTCCTAGGCATCGCGACCATGTTGTGACGGCAGCCCCCGGCGCGATCCCAAAAAGGCGGTCAAACCTCGAACACTGGAAAAGCAAATGCGATGGCTGACCAGGTCGCATCAACGCTGCGCGTGCCTGACACCTGACAAAGCCGTTCTGATAGAAAGGACAGTAGTCACGTCTGTCAGAAAAGCAATCGTGACGCCGTCAGATGCCGTGACAAGGATGCGACGGCCACCCCCGTCGCAACGAGAAGGCGACGGTCGGGTTCGTCGTGACCCGAAACTGTCACGGCAGGCCTCTGGCATGACCACATCGCGACCAGGGTGCCTGTCACGACCCTGAGGATGGTGCCAAAGGGCCCAAGAGGGACGGGTCTTACACCTGACACCTTAGTGATATGTTAGAGTCTTAGTTAGTCTTTACTTTTATGCAATGTAATTGGGCCTATAGAATGGCTCTAATATTAGTGATTGTAATAGGCATTTGAGGAGTTATAATGAAATGCATTCGCTTTAGTATTTATTCTTCATCCAATGGTTTGATGTCTATTATACGCTCTGTACCCGTTTACTTGCAACTGCCTCACGTTCCGATATTCTGCGTCGGGGCGTGACAGAGCAACATTAGGAAACTGAAAAAGGATTGAGGCATGATAAGTCAGACAAAGCTCAGGCCACCACACATGAACAAATCGGGATTGATGAGTCATACACCTAAGAACCTTGGAAAGAGTGTATTGCAGATATCAAGGTTGAAGTCAAAAGAATTGGAAATCCAATGGAGTCCATGAGATCAGAACTCTACAAGGAAATGGGCAGCTTACAAACAGATATGAGGACTCTCACAAATCTTGTCAGAGAAGCTCTTTCTTCCTCTACTCTACCCTCACCTCCTATGCCCAAGTTGTTTACTAGAAAGAAATCCACTACAAAAAAGAGCCAGAAGAAGCAGGGAGCATGGTGAGCCATTTTCACAACCTCACGATACCTCTCCCTCTGCAAATCCAAAAATTCATAAACCATCACCACCACCAGCCACTGAGCCATCACAACCACTAGTCATGAGCCATCATCACCACCAGCCACTGAGACATCACAACACTGTAGAAACCCAGAAAATTTAGTATTTAAAAAATTCAAAATAAAAATTTCTTTGAAATAAAATAATAGAAACATACGTACCACTATCGTATGTGCAAGAACACATCTAAAAATTCGTAAAAATTATAAATCAACTCCAAATCTTATCCCTAAGTGTTCCATGAAGAAATTCATGCAACGAAAAATCTGATTGGCCAAGCGAATGTCACAATGTGACTAATTATCCAAATTAGGAAACTAAGTCGGAAAACCGTTAACACGGAAAGATAACACGCCCATAAAACAAACGAACATATCAGAGAGAAAATGATTATCCATTATCAGAATTGGACCAATGGATCTCTCATAGACCATAAATAAAATCAAGTAAGAAAATTATAATAAAATCCTTAACTTTATTATTCCCTAATTAAAAAGGGAAATCTCATAAGATAAATTCCAATAAATAATGGGCTTTGTTAAATAGTCCATATAAAATTTATTGGGCCAAAATAAGGATTTTAAAAAGGAGAATAATGGGAAAATACCCTAAATTCGCAACTTAAATATTACTTAAATGGAAAAGAGGCATTAATGTATTAAATAAGCAATTTGAGTTAGAATGGATTCCTAAACCTACCCTAGTTACTTGGCCACGAATTTGGCTCCCATCCTAACCCAATTAGGAGTTGGCAAGCTTGGAAGGAGGAGGGAAAATAGGAAACCTCTTAATTAAAGGGGAATTAGAGTTAAACTAAGAAAGGGAAAGCAAAGAAGCATAAATACTCTCTTAATCGCCCAAGGCCGGCCCTAGCTCGTTGCTGGGACTTGCTGAAGGTGGAGAAGAAGCCAAGGAGAGGAGGAATTCGTGGGGAGAAGGCTTCATCAAGCTTTATCCCGAGTTCTTTAAGTTCTAGCCCTAGAAGAGTAAAATGACTAAAGGTAGGCATTCTCACGAGCAAAACCTAATTAATTTTGTCTGTAGATTGTTCCATATACTAGGAACAAAACCCTCAAGTTTCATATTTTCCCATCGAGCCAATCTCTTATGGTTGATTTTGAAGTTCTGCAAACACCATGAACCGACCCTTCTTCTTTATTCTTAATCTCCATGTATACTCAACCTCGTGCTCTCAAATTTTAACTGGAGTTACTAATGGATGTTAGACATCTTTTGCCCCTAAAAGCCCTAATTTGCATCCATCCTATGTCACGAATTAAATGTTGCATGATCTTGACGATGTACTATCACGATTTAACCTTGACTTGTGTTATAAGTTCCAGACCTCTTTGTGGAGTTGTTTTTAGATCAAGTGTTCAACATAGAACTTGTTACCCTATGAGTCTATTGTCATTTGACACTGATTTTGCTTATTTTACTTTACTGTACCAAGAGTTTTAGCACAAACATGATCATTGTGTCAGATTCATGTAGTCAGTCACAATACGTCTTATTACATAGTCAAATGATCTTTGTTTCTCGATTATTTGCTACTGTACAAAGTATTAGTTGTAATCTAACTAATAAAGGTGGTTCACCTGATTTGGATCACCCTAGTATTTGTTTTGATTTTTCAAACCCACCGGTGTCAAACCTAATCCAAGTCGGAGTTGGAAATAGGTAGAAAAAGCAACCCAAACGTCATTTTCAGGTAGCGACAGGTCGACACGTCGCTACCATAAAGAGAAAACATCATGGTCACTACCCATACCAAAAATCAGACAGTTTCATGGTCTTCTTCAGAAGGCGACAAGATGATGGTCGCCTTCACTTTCAGAAGGCGACATGCAATGTGTCGCGTTCTGCCTATGTCCACATAAGCGGCCATAACTTTTTCTACAGACCTCGGATTGACGAGCCGTTTTCTTTGCTGGAGTCCTCATTCAAAGGGCTTCAATATGGTATATTCATGTGTGAGATTTGAATAACAAATCAATGATTTATTACCTAAGGAAATGAAGGGATGGGACTGCATTGGCCTTCTAAAAGGTATACGTCTTGGTTTCCATGGTTTTGTGTCATTCCTTGCATGTGTGAGTTTGATCTATTCTAGGAAGGTTCTAGAAAGTATTATCATGCATTTAACAACACATATGAAATTTAAAACATGTTCACATTATTTTTAATTGATCTTAAGTTCATGATCATGCTCTCTACCTACGGATTATTCACTTTCTTCCCTTGTAACGAACTTGCTAAAAACGCATAGTTACTTGCTAAAATTGGCCATGCATGTTTTAGTACTCATGATACTTGCCATATATAGAGTTTCAAAAAATGAAGTTTCCATAAACAGAGTTTTTATAACTAGAGTTTCCATAATCGGATTCACATACGACTTGAGCGATTCTCACGCGTGGCATGCGCATACACTCTAGCACGATAGAAAAGCCTTCTTGGCTTGTGGTGAACTCTCCGTCAAATATTCCTTCTCCGGACTAGTGACCCCTTGACCAAGGCCTCCGTAAGTCTCCTCTGTCCATGGATTCCCACATGGCCGACGAGCTGGTTGTACCCTAACACCTTAACACCCTTTAGGGATAGGTAAGATCCAACCGGCCTTAGTTTACTCTCGTTCTTATCTTGAATCATGCCGGACCTCTGGACCTGTGTGTAATATGGCCAGCGGAAAGGTAGTGTATTCCACCTGACTGCCAAAACCAAGTGCGCGTGTTGTGCAACTGTTACTATCGCTTGTTTACTTGATGTTTCACGTGCAATGACCATAAGATCTCATCTACACTCTACTCGCTCATCTATTCAAGTTCACTCTACCATCTCGTCTATTCATTTGGAACTCTCTTAGTACCCTTGAGCTGTGTGGCTCCTACTGTTTGGTACTGTTCATGACTGTCTAGCACTATAATATGGGTCTTATGACTCTACTGTATCCAATGCATACTGTGCAGGGCACAGAGAGTGTCCGAGGGGCTCCAATCTAGCCCTGGGGGGAGAGAGCCACCCGAAAATACCTGCAGGGGCTATAGACGGTGTTCTGCATTACACCGGTTCTGACTATACTGTATTGCTAGACATCTGATACTACTATCCTTTTAGTCTGAGGAGTTCAGACGTACTATGATATTACTGTGCTATCACAAACTGTTATACTATTAGTCTGAAGAGTTCAGACGTATTGTGCGATTAATGTGCTATCGCAGACTGTTACTGAACGGCTGCTGTCCTAGAAGTGACTACTGTCGTATTCTACTAGTGTACCATTGTGCAACCATACACGCTATCTCATTACACACTATCTCGTTACACGCTATCTCGTTACACGCTATCTTGTCATACGCTCTACTTGCTCTACTTGATACTTGCTATCTTGAGTTATTGCATTCTATCGTGACCAGATCGCATTCAAAGTGCTATACTCTCTCATTGTCTATTGACAATAAAAGTGCTATATTCTCTCTCGACTATCTACGGATAACCAAGTGCCATTACTATTTCGATTTACGAAAGTTAATCAAAAGTACTATACTATCTCGATTGATGAAAATCAGTCAAAGTGCAATTTACTCTTTACATGACCATCTACTATCATCTCTTCTTTCTATACATGTCGCTTGCTATTCTTGACAATATCGTAACTTGCTATTGTGTTATCGTTTTCTATCGTGACTTGACTTTAGTCATCGTGCTATACTTGATTTGTCTGCTATTTGAACCATGTTACTTGTGCTATTACTTCTCGACTCTACATGACTCTCTCTATCATTAGTGACTCTGCCATTTAAAACATTAATCATTTAAAGCCTACTTGACTATTGAGATTTAAGTCCTACTGGGCGTTATCGCTCACCCTTCGTTATTTGTTATTGTGTCTCAGGTAAGTCGAACAATGACGTTATGCACACCAATGGGACAGGACCAGAGTGATGAGTGACCCAGAGTCAGTTGATGAAGTCACCCTAGCACAATGGAGTCTAGTAGTTATTGCTTTAGATTTCTTTTCAATGTAATGATGTCATTGAGCCCTATGTTGGCTCCGAATTAGTGGTTGTAATAGTCTTAGTGGAATTTCAATGAAATGAAGAGTTTTTAGTCCAATTATTGTTCATTAGATGCTCTGATGTTTACGTCTGTATGCGCAATTCACGTTACCATACTTATTGCTCACGTTTTCCTCTGATTTATTCCGCTGCTAAATTGGAGGGGCATGACAGTTGGTATCAGAGCCTAGGATGTCTTGATTCGATATCTTAGGTTTAAGATGTTCTAGGATGTCCTCATTAGATCTCTTAGGTATAAGTGTTCTAGGACGAACTATCATGACACGTGTCTAAGTCAACCACCATACCTATGTGAGAGGTTGGGTAAAGCTTGGGATTATGGTAGGAGCTTAATATATGTATAAGCACCCTAAGTTTAAGAAGAAAATTAATAAGTATTATTGCTCACAGGAACTAGAGGAGATGGCTGGCGAGCATGCACAAATGCACGAATTACAGCAAACTGTACAGGGGTTAACTCAAGCCCTTAACAACGTGATCCAAGCAAGAGCAAGAAATGGGGCAGGAGACTTATATGGGAACTTTCAACGAATAAATCCCCCTAGGTTTAATGGAACTCCGGATCCTAATGAAGCTGAAAATTGGGTGAAGGTGATGGAACGAATCTTTAGAGTTATGCAATGTTCAGAGCAGGAAGTCCTTCTGGCTACCTTCCAGTTGGACCGCGATGCTAGAACTTGGTGGGAAGCTTCCAGTCGACAATTACCCAACATCAATATAGAGTGGGATAAATTTTTAGAACTCTTCAACACCAAATACTTTTCCGAGAGGATTCGTGAGAAAAAGGCAAATGAATCGCTAATTTAAAGCAACGAATGATGTCTGTAGCAGAATATGAGTGCAATTTGAAAGACTAGCACAGTATGCACACACATTTGGTGAGTACGGAGAAGATGAAGGCCAAGAGAGTTTTAGAAGGGTTGAGACCTGTGTTCTGGGAAGGTTGGCTCCACTAGACATTGAAGTATATTCAGTCATGGTATTGAGAGCTCAATTAGTAGAGGACACCATGGAACTTCTTGAAAAGATCCGTAAGAAGAAGGTGTTAAAAAGGGAACGTGCTTCTCATTCCAATGATAATAAAGGAAGAAATACAATAGATGGCAAGAGAATAAAATGGGAAGTGAAGCAGAAGGAATTTTGTAAGAAACCAGGGCATCATATGATAACTGTTGGAAGAAATTGGGTAGATGCTTGCGATGTGGAAGTCAACAACATCGGGTCATCGATTGTCGAAAAAAAGAAGAACCAAACTCCACGCCAAGGACGATTACAAGCCTCGTGGATATGAATCATGCAATGAAGGGGACAAGGTACCATCATTAAAACCTTAGTAATTTTATATTATTTACACGATAGCAAAACCTAAGTGGGGGAGATGATGGAATGAAATACTTCGAGTAAATTGGTAGTCGTATCAATCATATGAATTTGGGGACCAAATTCTTTTTAAGTGGGGAAGGATGTAGAAACCCAGAAATTTTAGTATTTAAAAATTCGAAATAAAAATTTCTTTGAAACAAAATAATAGAAACATATGTACCACTATCGTATGTGCAAGAACACATCTAAAATTTCGTAAAAATTATAAATCAACTCCCAATATTATCCCTAAGTGTTCCATGAAGAAATTCATGCAACGAAAATCCAATTAGCCAAGCGAATGTCACAATGTGACTAATTATCCAAATTAGGAAACTAGTCGGAAAACCGTTAACACGGAAAGATAACACGCCCATAAAACAAACGAACATATCGGAGAGACTTCCAACATCATAAAATGATTTCCCATTATCGGAATTGGACCAATGGATCTCTCATAGACCATAAATAAAATCAAGTAAGAAAAATAATAAAATCCTTAACTCTATTATTCCCTAATTAAAAAGGGAAATCCCATAGATAAATTCCAATAAATAATGGGCTTTGTTAAATAGTCCATATAAAATTTATTGGGCCAAAATAAGGATTTTAAAAAGGAGAATAATGGGAAAATACCCTAAATTCGCAATTTAAATATTACTTAAATGGAAAAGAGGCATTTAATGTATTAAATAAGCAATTTGAGTTAGAATTGGATTCCTAAACCTACCCTAGTTACTTGGCCACGAAATTTGGCTCCCATCCTAACCCAATTAGGAGTTGGCAAGCTTGGAGGAGGAGGAAGGGAAAATAGGAAACCTCGTAATTAAAAAGGGAATTAGAGTTAAACTAGGAAAGGGAAAGCAAAGAACCATAAATACTCTTTTAATCGCCCAAGGCCGGCCCTAGCTCGTTGCTGGGACTTGCTGAAGGTGGAGACGAAGCCAAGGAGAGGAGGAATTCGTGGGGAGAAGGCTCATCAAGCTTTATCCCGAGTTCTTCAAGTTCTAGCCCTAGAAGAGTAAAATGACTAAAGGTAGGCATTCTCACGAGCAAAACCTAATTAATTTCGTTTGTAGATTGTTCCATATAGTAGGAACAAAACCCTCAAGTTTATCTTTTCCCATCGAGCCAATCTTTTATGGTTGATTTTGAAGTTCTACAAACACCATGAATCCGACCCTTCTTCTTTATCTTAATCTCCATGTATACTCAACCTCGTGCTCTCAAATTTTAACTGGAGTTACTGATGGATGTTAGGCATCTTTTGCCCCTAAAATCCCTATTTGCATCCATCCTATGTCACGAATTAAATGTTGCATGATCTTGACGATGTACTTGTAGACACCCATTTCTGACCCATAAGTCGAGCAAATTTCTTGTCATATCATTGATGCCCCATGTTGACTCATCATCGTCAAGCTGGCTTTCTCCGATCATGATATCCTTTTCATCACCTTGGTGGGGTGTCTTCCTGGTCGAAATCAATCCTCTTCATCATCATCTTGTAGCTCTCTGAGTCAAGAGTCCAGCGTTTCAAACCATACGTCATTCTGATGCCGTGCATGGAGATCGGACACTTTGCATGGCCGCATACTGAAAAGGCACAGAAGGCGACAGCACCACTGTCGCTTTCAAGAAAGACGACACCTCGATACGTCGCGTTCATAAAAGGCATTTTAATTCTCTAAAAAATTGCAAAAATGACTTAAAGTCCCTTCCTTATAAGGAAGGCGACGTATCGAGGCATCGCGTTCTTGAAGGCGACCATAAGCCCGTCGCGTTCTGGACCTCATGCAGAAGATCCTTTCCGAGCCTAACTTGGACACATGCATACATGGATATTCCCCTTTTGGTCATCCAAATCACGTCCAAATCCTACCAAATTTTGGGGAAACCTTCCTTAAAGCCTCCTTTCCAAGTTCCAATCGCCCATGCACGGCCATACCTACCCAAACCCGGACTCTTGCCCGTTATTCCTCTCACAGCCCTTCCAGGAATAATCACCTATAACTACCTCATACTCCATCTTTTTGGGCAAGGCCAGAGTCTGCTTCTTCCTCTCCCCGAGAGCTGCAACTACGAAGAAGAGAGTTTTCTCTCCATACGACCAAGAAGAGCCCCCCAGGGCATTTTTCCACCGGCTACACTTTCTCTCTCCTTTTTCCTTCACTATTTCCCTTCATTCATGCATGCATAGTTCGTTTATTTTCGTAGATTTTCATTAGAACACACACCACACACCCATCTTTAACACCCACAAGGGTTAAAAAGCCCAATCACGTGAGTTCCCTCCTGTTTAGTGCATGTTTACATTTTTTCATTGAATAGATCTCACATGCACGAAGTTCTAATGGGTTTTTCTTTGTTTTCTTGATCTTGGCAGGTACATAAAGACTAGAGAGGCGTGAGGCTCTTGCCCCTCGGCCGGCTGAGGAGCAAGAAGATCAGAACCCCAATCTTCATTCACTGAAGAAGAAGGCGATGACTAATATGTCGCAACCCAGAAGGCGCCGTCCCTCACGTCGCGTTCAGGTATACACATAGCGACGACCTTCTGTCGCATTCACAGGTACGCCTTCTCTTCTCTTTTCCGTTTCCAACGCAGTCAGCCGCCCTATCTACACATCTCTAAGGTGACTACTTGGTGGCGATCATGGTCTTTTCCTAATCCTTCATATTCATAATTTTTTTCAAAGGGGAGCACAATCTCGTGATTACAGTACTGTCACGATTTAACCTTGACTTTTGTTATAAGTTCCATACCTCTTTGTGGAGTTGTTTTTAGATCAAGTGTTCAACATAGAACTTGTTACCCTATGAGTCTATTGTCATTTGACACTAATTTACTAATTTTACTTTACTGTACCAAGAGTTTTAGCCCAAACATGATCATGTGTCAGATTCACGTAGTCAGTCACAATACGTCTTATTACATAGTCAAACGATCTTTGTTTCTCGATTATTTGCTACTATAAAAAGTATTAGTTGTAATCTAACTAATAAAGGTGGTTTCACCCGATTTGGATCACCCTAGCATTTGTTTGATTTTTCAACCCACAAGTGTCAAACCTAATCCAAGTCGGAGTTGGAAATAGGTAGAAAAAGCAACCCAAACGTCATTTTCAGGTAGCGACAGGTCGACACGTCGCTACCATAAAGTGAAAACATCATGGTCCCTACCCATACAAAAATCAGACAGTTTCATGGTCTTCTTCAGAAGGCGACAAGATGATGGTCGCCTTCACTTTCAGAAGGCGACAGACAATGTGTCGTGTTCTGCCTATGTCCACTTAATCGGCCATAATGTTTTCTATAGACCTCGGATTGACGAGCCGTTTTCTTTGATGGATTCCTCATTCAAAGGGCTTCAATATGGTATATTCATGTGTGAGATTTGAATAAAAAATCAATGAGTTTTACCTAAGGAAGTGAAGGGATGGGACTGCATTGGCCTTCTAAAAGGCATACGTCTTGGTTTCCATCGTTTTGTGTCGTTCCTTGCATGTGTGAGTTTGATCTATTCTAGGAAGGTTCTAGAAAGTTATCATGCATTTAACAACCCATATGAAAGTTAAAACATGTTCACATGATTTTTAATGATCTTAAGTTCATGATCATGCTCTCTACCTACCGATTATTCACTTTCTTGCCTTGTTAACGAACTTGCTAAAAACGCATAGTTACTTGCTAAAATTGGCCATGCATGTTTTAGTACTCATGATACTTTCCATATATAGAGTTTCAAAAAAATGAAGTTTCCATAAACAGAGTTTTTATAACTAGAGTTTCCGTAATCGGATTCACATACGCACTTGAGCGATTCTCACGCGCGGCATGCGCATACACTCTAGCACCATAGAAAAACCCTTCTTGCTTGTGGTGAACTCTCCGTCGAATATTCCTTTCGCCGGACTAGTGACCCCTTGACCAAGGCCTTCGTAAGTCTCCTCTGTCCAAGGATTCCCACATGGCCGACGAGTTGGTTGTACCCTAACACCTTGACACCCTTTAGGGATCGGTAAGATCCAAACGGCCTTTGTAGCACCCCGAAAATTTTAACTATATAAAAATTCGAATAAATGGAAATAAATAATTTCCATAATATCAAAGTATTTAAAACATACGAATCATTATCGTATGTGCTAAGACACATCGAAAAATCCGTAAAAATTATAATCAACCCCACACATTATTCCTAAATGTTCCACAAAGAAATTTGTGCCAAGAAAAATTGGATTAGCTAAGTTTAAAGTGTTTCACGACTTATATCGTAATTCATGAATAAGTCAAAAAATCATTATCACGCATACTTGGATGAGTCAGAAAATTAAATAAAAATCATATACGGACTTCAATAATATTCTCTAATGACCCATCAAGAAATTTAGGTCAATAAAAATCATTTGACTAGGTTTAAGAGTTATTGTGATCGATTATCCAAATTAGGAAACAAGTCGGAAAAATTAACACGAAAATACGACGCAACCAAAAATTTAATAAAGTGTTGGAGAGACTCCCAACATTATATATTAATGACCCAATATCTTAATGGGCCAATGGACCACATATGACCCAAAAATCAAATGAATCTAGAAAATGCATGGAATTCGTAGCTTAAATTAGCTGAAATTAAAAGAGGCAATTAGTTGAATTGGGAAAGATCTTGCACTCTTGGCAACCCAAATTCGTGCCTACCCACCCATAGAGGTTGCTTGATGTCCAAGACTCTCTAATGGAGGGAGAGATCTTCAAAATTTGGAAAGACACAAGCCAATCCCGCAACCCTTCTTTCCTAGTTACAATAGGACTCCTAAATACCTTGGTTACTTAAATACTCTTCACCCAAACCCTAGGGACAAGTTTACAACTTACTGGGGTCATGTGGAGGAGCTCTTGGGGGCTGGGGAGCTGTGGATCGACCACAAGAAGGACCTTCTTCTCCCGTTTGTCTGCTGCGACCTGCACAAACCGTCCACTTGAAGCCGATCAAAGGTAGGCCAAACCTAAACCAAACCTTGCAAGGCTTATACCCTGGAAAGAGGGTAGAGTCTATGTCCTAACCAAGTGGAATGCCTAAATTCCATACAGTATACATGGAGTATTAAGGGTTTCTTCCCAAGTGTCTTGAATACGGGTTTTCTGGAAAAATGGGACTTCTTCAACCATAAGGTAGGTTTTCTCGGGCCAAACCTTAACATATCCTATACCAAGTGTAGAGCATCAGTTAAATTCATTTCCCACTGTTTCATCGAATTCCAATGAGTAGATTTTAAGTTATAAGCATTTTCCCCAAGTCGCGCACTGTTAGGGCGTTTTCTGTTCTTTATATGTTGCATGCGATTTGAGACCGAGTTAGAGCAAACTTACAACAGGAAAGTTTATCTACTAGTGTCATCGTTATATCTTGTGTTGAACATTTTGTCTAAATGTCATTAGTTAGAGAGTTATAAGTATGATAAGAGGGTCTCTACATGACACTATGTTTCGGGTTGCACTTGGTTTTACGTTTGTGTTGGACTTGATTAAAGCCTGAGAAACCATCATGGTTTTCTAATTCCGATTTACTGTAAGCACCCTTGCATGTCTAGGTTGGTTTAAACTAGTTTCGTTATTTTCATGCACTGTACAATTTGTTCTTAATTTTAGAACAACCCTGTGTCAAAACAGGGAAGGTCTGGTCCGCATCCAAAGCACTGTCCTTTCTCTGGAAGACGCAGGCGCAAGGACGTGAGAACACGACGGCTCGATAGGCCGCGTTCTCAGGCAGATTGCGACAAGAAATTCCGTCGCATCTGATCGCGACCGGACCGCCGTCGTGACCTGACCTCTGGGTCTGATAGCCATGTCGCCTTCTTCATATGAACCCGTCGCGAACTGCCTGTCTGATCAGACAAGCCTATCGCGATCCTTACAAGGCACTGTCGCGTTCTGATCTGACCCCGTCGCGATCCGTACAAGGGTCTGTCGCGACCTCAGGATTTTTCATGACACCCCACCTATTTCTTTTACAAGACTTACTGCTATACCTGAGGTCTGTTTAAATATGATATTTAGCGTGTAATTCACATGTCTTAGGTCTGATCATTGCATGATGGTTTATTTAATGGCCTAAAAGTGATTAACCCAAAAAGCCTTAATTACATGAATATTATTCTAATTGCTTTCTTAATGATATGATCATTCATGAAACTTGTGATTTACTCTTGTTACCGTTCTAGCTGATTTAAATGATAATTATTATCTTAAATCTTGTAAACTCATGTTGTAGTTAAATGCATTGTCCATTGATGCCATCATGTTAAGTGTTCCGCGAGTTTGAGACCGTGAATTGAGACGCGTACATCACTACACACTTGCACATCTAGGCAGCCCTTCTTGGGAACTGGAAACTCTCTACCGGTCATTCCGAATCGGTAGACTAGCGACCTTTCTCCAAGGCCTCCGTAATCTCCTCTGACCATGGATTCCCACATGGCCGACGAGTTGGTTGTACCATTGAAGTTCCCTGGAGATAGCGTGCACTTCCTTTCTCTTCTTTTTCTCGTGAGTGTGATTTACAATCTAGACTAAAGCCATGAATGTAAAGATTGAACTAAAGTATAAATCGTGCTGTTATGCTGCAAAATTATATCTGACCATTGTTATCATGGAATCATGTTCAATTACTTATTACTTGTTCCCATCATCATCATGAACATGACATCACACTTGCTTACTTATTGAAACTCTCATTGGCCATTATAATGACTGTGGGTATCTACATTTAAAATTTTACATGAGATGCTGACCGGGCACGGCGAGGTGTCCAAGGGCTCCAGTCTAGCCCCAATGATGGAGAGTCATAAATATACTGTTAACCATGGGGTATAATGATTACTGGCGTTGCATCTGCGCTAGGAGTCTTGCTTGCTGTTGAATGATAGATACAATAACCACATACACGTGTCCTGGTATACATTCTTGATGGATCTTTTCTTGTGTACATTAGTGTCTACATGCCTGATTAGTGTTACATTATCGTGCTCTACAGTCTTGCTTGCTTGCTTGCGTGATATGGCCATCCTGCATTTATTGCAATAGTGATATCTTGCGTTCTTAACGTCCAGTGAAATCTTGCGTGCTTGTACAAAGTGATCTATTTTAGTTATATTGACATTTTGTTCAAAAATCTTGTTCTATCATAAATCACTCTATCTAGCTTGTGTCCATGTATCATGTTTAATGAGCTTTATTCGCACATGCATATCATGACATTCATGCTTACCTAGTTCTAAATTGTTAATCACTTATATCATTGCCCGCACATTGAGATATAAATCCTACTGGGCTAGTTTGCTCATCCCCTACTTTTACCCAATCTAGGTGACTATGAAGTTCAAGAGGAAGATCAAGTCGAGGATGGGAATGCGTCTGAGTGATGAGCATTCCAACTATGAGTCTAGTTATAGTAGTTGCTTTGAGTGTTAGATTCTTGTAGTAGGAAGTGAGGTATTATGTACTTTTGCTTTTATTGAGTCTTCATCCTGTAATAGTTTCCATTTGGAATACAATGAGTTGAGATTTGAATAAAAGATTAGTTGAGTTCAATATTAGGCCCTATGATGATGTATGTTGTTATACATTAGCGCGTGCTAGCTGGAGGCATATTTGCCGACTGTTCACGTCTCGGGTTATCGACTCGAATTATATTCCGCATCATTAATATCCGCTGCGTAATTCTCAGGACGTGACAGTTTAGTGGTATCAAAGCTTAGGAATACCAAATAGGATATATGTCTCAGGAATAGGAGATACCTATGGAACCTAGGTCATGGAAATTAAATATAGTACCTGGTGAGAATGGGTAGAGACTGGGAATATGTTAGCAAGAATTAAACACTCCTACCCATTGACTCTGATAATGTATCTAGAGACATTAATTGGTTTCCATCCTTTTCTCAGGAACCCTCATAACTCTCTCACTCAACCGCAATGGCCCGCAACCAATGGCAAGCTATGCAAGAAACAGTAGCTGGATTGACTCAGGCCCTGCAAAATGTGATTCAGGCTGAAAATCAGGCTGCTACAGTTAGAAACGGAGCCGGTGATCTGCACCGCAATTTTAGGAGTTTTAACCCTCCTCATTTCTCTGAATCCCCTGATCCAGATGAAGCAGAGAACTGGAAGAGGAGATAGAAAGGATCTTCCAAGTCATGCAATGCACTAACAGGGAGAAGGTGGTACTGCCACTTTTCAATCACTAAGGATGCCCGAGCATGGTGGAAGGCCACATCGGCCCACCTGCCTAATGTTGGCGAACTAGAGTGGGTCGGATTCCTGGAGATATTCGGGGAAAGTATTCTCTGAGAGAGTCAAGGAGAAGAAGGCAGCGGAGTTTACCGCACTAAAACAGAAAGGAATGTCTGTGTCTGAGCATGAGGCTCAATTCGCGCGTCTTACTGTGTATGCCCCACACTTGGTGGGAACTGAAAGACTTAAGGCAAATCGGTTCATGGATGGCTCAGGCCCATGTTCATTGAAAGGCTCGACCACACAACATTCAAACTTACACTGAGATGGTCCAAAGAGCTCAGCTGGTAGAAGACACCATGGCCAAAGTAGAGGGCATGAGGGGCAAGGACAACTCCAAGCCGGTCTTCGTCAAGAAGGGAGCACCTAATATTGCTCCAACTTTTCGTAACAACAACATCAACAACAACAACAAGTGGTCAAATGTCGGAAGAAATGTTACTGGAGAAAAGAGAGTCAAAGTGGAAACTAGGCAGTTGGTGGAAAACTGCAAATTCTGTGATAAACCAGGGCACCGAGCTAAAGAATGCTAGAAGAAGCTCGGGGCATGCTTGAGATGTGGTGGTCGTGACCACCGTATTCCTGACTGTCCAATGATGAAGGACAACAGGCAAAGCCCCGAATGTACCATGACATCAAGGACGCCTTAATGTTGTCCTAGAAGCTGACCTACCCGAGGAAGGGGGTATGGTGGAAGGTACCATTTCATACACTCGCAACCTGCATTGTGCTTATTGATACTGGAGCTGCATATTCATTTATTTCCACCACATTTGCTGCAACTCTACCTGTCAAACCTGTACCCTAAAAATCCAAGATCACTGTAGCCTCTCCACTAGGCTCAGAATCTAAACTCACTCACTACTTGCCGAAATGTGAAACTATAATTGGAGGACACAATCTCCCTGTCGACCTTATCTGTTTAGACATGAAGGGTTATGATGCCATTTGGGTGTCGATTGGCTAATTGAATATGATGCCGATGTAAATTGTCGCCATAGGAGGGTCACTTTTAAAAGACCAAACCTTCCAACTCTATCACTACTTGGCACCCGTTATCACAAACACCCTATCTTGATATCCTCCTAAAGGCCTCTAAGCTGATCAACTAGGGTTGTGATGCTTTCCTAGTTTCCGTCTTGGCAACTGAAAAGAAGAAACCAACCCTAGAAGACATCCAATAGCCAGGGACTATCCTGATGTATTTCCATAGGAATTACCTAGTATACCACCTGAGCGGGAGGTAAACTTCACCATTGAGTTACTCCCTGGGGCAGCCCCTGTTTCAAAGGCTCCGTATCGCATGTCCCCTGTAGAATTGCAGGAGTGAAAAGATAGATCCAAGAATTGCTAGACCAGGGTTTTATCAAGCCTAGCACATCCCTGTGGGGAGCGCCAGTGCTATTTGTCAGAAAGAAGGACGGGACAATGAGGCTATGCATTGATTACCGTCAGTTAAACCAGTTGACAATAAAGAATAAGTATCCACTGCCCCGCATCGATGAGCTGTTTGACCAGATCTCCGGTGCACAATATTTCTCCAAGATAGATCTAAGATCAGGCTACCATCAACTAAGAATAAAGGTGGAGGATATTCACAAGTCTGCATTCCGGAGTAGATATGGTCACTATGAGTTCGTAGTCATGCCGTTTGGTTTAACAAATGCTCCAGCGGCTTTCATGCAACTTATGAACAATTTTTATAGGCCATACTTGGACCTGTTTATAGTGGTGTTCATTGATGACATCCTTATTTACTCCAAATCCAAAGAAGAACATGAGGAACACTTGAAGGTTGCCTCTACAAGTGCTCAGAGATAATCAACTCTATGCTAAACTTAGTAAGTGTGAATTCTGGATGGAGGAAGTGTCTTTCCTTGGTCACATCATATCCAAGGAGGAATCTCTGTGGATCCATCTAAGGTGGAGGCGGTAAAGAACTGGGAAAGGCCGACAACTGTGTCGGAGATTAGGAGCTTTCTGGGTTTAGCGGTTATTATCGTCGCTTCATTAAAGATTCTCAAAGATAGTTGTACCATTGACCAGGCTTACCAGAAAGGAGAATCCATTTGCATGGACTGATGATTGTGAAGAAAGTTTCAAGGCATTGAAAGGGCACCTTACCTCGGCACCCGTACTGACACTGCCAGTTGCTGGGGGTAGTTTTGAAGTATACACCGATGCATCCGGGATCGGTCTAGGCTGTGTGCTGATGCAAAATGGGAAAGTTATATGCTAAGCGTCCAGACAATTGAAGAAGCATGAGGATAATTATCCTGTACATGATCTGGAGCTAGCTGTTGTAGTCTTCGCCTTGAAGATATGGCGTCATTATCTATATGGTGAGAAATTCATTGTGTTTTCTAACCATAAAAGCTTAAAGTATCTGTTTCTCAGCAGGACTTGAATATGAGACAGCGGAGGTGGTTGGAGTATCTCAAAGACTTCGACTTCACGATCCAATACCATCCAGGAAAAGCAAATGCTGTGGCGGGTGCTCTAAGTAGAAACCAATGATCACATTGTCAAGTTTAATGGTGGACGAATGGAAGTTCTAGAGACTTCGCCAAATTAAATATTGATGCTGACATCAAGGAGAAGGGATGCCTTGTTGCTAGTGTTAGAGCACAACCTACACTATTAGAGGACATCACAACACTCCAAGATAATGACCCTGTACTTGTGGAGATTAAGGCTAATCTAGACCAGAGGCCGGATTTCTCATTAACTGAAGATGGAATACTATTGTTCCGAGATCGAGTCTGTGTACCCGACCATGCGGAGACAAAGAAAATGATCATGGATGAGGCTCACAAGACCAGGTATACCATTCATCCTGGAACTACCAAATGTATCAAGATTTGAAAAGAAGCTTTTGGTGGCCTAATATGAAGAGAGAGGTGGCGGAATATGTCGCCCGATGCTTAACATGTCAAAGGGTCAAGGCAGAACACTTGCGACCCGTAGGTAAACTCAAACCCCTAGAAATCCTGACATGGAAGTGGGAAGGGATAGGGATGGACTTTATTTTCGGACTACCCAGATCTAGAGGTGGATTCGATGGTATCTGGGTTATGTCGACTGCTTAACTAAGTCGGCTCACTTCTTGCCAGTGAAGAATAAGTGGTCAGTAGATGTTCTAGCTGCATTGTATGTGAAGGAAATAGTCTGATTACATGGAGTACCGGTGTCTATCGTGTCTGATAGAGACCCTAGGTTTACATCCCACTTTTGGAAAGGACTGCACTGCTCCTTGGGATCTAAACTAAACTTTAGCACAACTTTCCATCCACAACAGATGGTCAGACGGAGAGAACCAACCAGGTGATTGAAGATATGCTTAGAGCATGTGTCCTAGATTTGGAGGTAGCTGGCACGAACACTTACCTCTTGTGGAGTTTGCCTACAATAATAGCTATCAAGCTAGCATTCAAATGGCACCATTTGAAGCACTCTATGGCAGGAGTTTCCGATCTCCAATATGCTAGTATGAAGTTGGCGAAAAACAAATGCTAGGACCAGAGATGATAAGGGAAACCACAGAGAAGGTAAAGCTTATTAAAGAAAGAATGGTAGTGGCACAGCAAAGATAAAAGGCATATACAGATAATAGAAGAAGAGACCTGGAGTTTCAGGTTGTGAACATGTATTCTTGAAAGTATCTCTAGGCCATGGGATCAGGCGTTTTGGCATTAAAGGCAAGTTGTCACCAAGGTTTGTCGGCCTTTAAAATCCCTGAAAGAGTCGGCAAGGTGGCATATCGTCTCGCTTTACCACCACAAATGGATGGAATACACAATGTGTTCCACATATCCATGTTGAAAAAGTATGTACGGGATCCGTGGCATGTCATAGAATATGAGCTCCTGGAATTCAACAAAGACAGAACATATCAAGAGAAGCCAATTAATATTGGGCGGGAACTGTGCCAATTAAGGAACAAGATCATCCCACTGGTAAGGGTTAGATGGAATCAACGCATGGATGAAGACGACACGTGGGAAACCGAGGAAGCAATGCGCAAAAGATATCCGGAGCTATTCACAAGTAAGTACACCTCACTGGTATAATAACTTTCTATACATGAATTTGGGACCAAATTCTCTTAGGGTGTATCACCCCAGAATTTTAACTATATAAAAATTCGAATAAATGGAAATAAATAATTTCCATATATCAAAGTATTTAAAACATACGAATCATTATCGTATGTGCTAAGACACATCGGAAAAATTCGTAAAAATTATAAATCAACCCCACACATTATTCCTAAATGTTCCACAAATAAATTTGTGCCAAGAAAAATCGGATTAGCCAAGTTTAAAGTGTTTCGCGACTTATTATCGTAATTCATGAATAAGTCGAAAAATCATTATACACGCGTACTTGGATGAGTTAGAAAATTAAATAAAAATCATATACGAACTTCAAATAATATCCTATATGACCCATCAAGAAATTTGAGTCAATAAAAACCATTTGGACTAGGTTTAAATGTATTGTGACTGATTATCCAAATTAGGAAACAAGTCGGAAAACCGTTAACACGAAATACGACGCAACCAAAAATTTAATAAAAGTGTTGGAGAGACTCCCAACATTATATTAATGACCCAATATCTTAGTTGGGCCAATGGACCACATATGACCCAAAAATCAAATGAAGCTAGAAAATGCATGGAAATTCGTAGCTTAAATTAACTGAAATTAAAAAGAGGCAATTAGAGTTGAAATGGGAAGAGATCTTGCACTCTTGGAACCCAAATTCGTGCCTACCCAACCATAGAGGTTGCTTGATGGCCAAGACTCTCTAATGGAGGGAGAGATCTTCAAATTTTGGAAAGACACAAGCCAATCCCGCAACCCTTCTTTCCTAGTTACAATAGGACTCCTAAATACCTTGGTTACTTAAATACTCTTCACCCAACCCTAGGGACGAGTTTACAACGTACGGGGTCGTTTGGAGGAGCTCTTGGGGGCTGGGGAGCTGTGGATCGACCACAAGAAGGACATCTTCTTCCCCCGTTCGTCTGCTGCGACTTGCACAAACCGTCCACTTGAAGCCGATCAAAGGTAGGCCAAACCTTGCAAGGCTTATACCCCTGGAAAGAGGGTCAAGTCTACGTCCTAACCCAAGTGGAATGCCTAAATTCCATGCAGTATACACGGAGTATTAAGTGTTTTTTCTCCAAGTGGTCTTAACACGGTTTTCTGGAAAAATGGGACTTCTTCAACCCAGTAGGTAGTTTTCTCGGGCCAAACCTTAACATATCCTATACCAATGTGTAGATTATCATTTTAACTTTCATTTCCCATTTCATCGAATTTCAATGAGTAGATTTTGAGTTATAAGCGTTTTCCCCAAGTCGCGCACTGTCAAAGCTTTTTCTATTCTTTATATGTTGCATGTGATTTGAGACAGAATTAGAGAAAACTCACAACAGAAAAGTTTTTCTACTAGTTGTCATCATCATATCTTATGTTGAATGTTTTGTCTAAATGTCATTAGTTAGAGAGTTATAAGCATGATAAGAGGGTCTCTACATGACACTACGTTTTCGGGTTGCACTTGGTTTTACGTTTGTGTTGGACTTGATTAAAGCCTGTAGAAACCATCATGGTTATCTAATTCTGATTTACTTGAAGCACCCTTGCATGTCTAGGTTGGTTTAAAACTGGTTTCGTTATTTTTCATGCACTGTACAATTTGTTCTTAATTTTAGAACAACCTTGTGTCAAAACAGGGAAGGTCTGGTCCGCAATCCAAAGCACTATCCTTTCTCTGGCAGACGCAGGCCAAGGACCTGAGAACGCGACGGCTCGATAGGCCGCGTTCTCAAGCAGATCGCGACAAGAAATTCCGTCGCGATCTGATCACGACCGGACCGCCGTCGCGACCTGACCTACGGGTCTGACAGCCATGTCGCCTTCTTCATATGAACCCGTCGGAACTGCCTGCCTGATCAGACAAGCCTGTTGCGATCCTTACAAGGCACTGTCGCGTTCTGATCTAACCATGTCGCGATCCGTACAAGGGTCCGTCGCGACCTCAGGATTTTTCATGAAACCCCACCTATTTCTTTTACAAGACTTACTGCTATACATGAGGTCTGTTAAATATGATATTAGCGTGTAATTCACATGTCTTAGTCTGATCATTGCATGATGGTTTATTTAATGGCCTAAAAGTGATTAACCATTTAAAAAGCCTTAATTACATGAATATTATTCTAATTGCTTTCTTAATGATATGATCATTCATGAAACTTGTGATTTACTCTTGTTACCATTCTAGCTTGATTAAATGATATTATTATCCTAAAATCTTGTAAACTCATGTGTAGTTAAATGCATCGTCCATTGCATGCCATCATGTTAAGTGTTTCCGCGAGTTTTGAGACCGTGAATTGAGACGCGTACATCACTACACACTTGCACTTCTAGGCAGCCCTTTCTTGGGAAATTGGAAACTCTCTACCGGTCATTCCGAATCGTAGACTAGCGACCTTTTCTCCAGGCCTCCGTAAATCTCCTCTGACCATGGATTCCCACATGGCCAATGAGTTGGTTGTACCATTGAAGTTCCCTGGAGATAGCGTTGCACTTCTTTCTCTTCTTGTTCTCGTGAGTATGATTTACAATCTAGACTAAAGCCATTAATGTAAAGATTGAACTAAAGTATAAATTGTTTGTTATGCTGCCAAATTTATCTCTTGACCATTGTTATCATGGAATCATGTTCAATACTTATTACTTGTTCCCATCATCATCATGAACATGACATTACACATGCTACTTATTGAAACTCTCATTGGCCATTATTAATGACTGTGGGTATCTACATTTAAATTTTACATGAGATGCTGACCGGGCACGGCGAGTGTCCAAGGGCTCCAGTCTAGCCCCAATGACGGAGAGTCATAAATATACTGTTAACCATGGGGTATAATGATTACTGGTGTTGCATCTGCGCTAGGAGTCTTGCTTGCTTGTTGAATGATAGATACAATAACCACAAACACGTGTCCTGGTGTACATTCTTGATGGATCTTTTCTTGGTGTACATTAGTGTCTATGTGCCTGATTAGTGTTACATTATCGTGCTCGTACATTCTTGCTTGCTAGCTTGCGTGATATGGCCATCCTGCATTTATTGCAATTAGTGATATCTTGCGTTCTTAACATCCAGTGAAATCTTGCGTGCTTGTACAAAGTGATCTATTGCTAGTTCTATCTTGACATTTTGTTCAAAAATCTTGTTCTATCGTGATCACTCTATCTAGCTTGTCATGTATCATGTTTAATGAGCTTTATTCGCACATGCATATCATGACATTCATTGTGCTTACCTAGTTCTAAATTGTTAATCACTTATATCATTGCCCGCACATTGAGATATAAATCCTACTGGGCTAGTTTGCTCATCCCCTACTTTTACCCAATCTAGGTGACTATGAAGTTCAAGAGGAAGATCAAGTCGAGGATGGGAATGCGTCCGAGTGATGAGCGTTCCAACTATGAGTCTAGTTATAGTAGTTTGCTTTGAGTGTTAGATTTGTAGTAGGAGTGAGGTATTATGTACTTTGCTTTTATTGAGTCTTAGTCATGTAATAGTTTCCATTTGGAATACAATGAGTTGAGATTTGAATAAAAGATTAGTTGAGTTCAATATTTGGCCATATGATGATGTATGTTGTTTACATTTAGCGCGTGCTAGCTAGAGGCTTATTTGCCGACTGTTCACGTCTCGGGTTATCGACTCGAATTATATTCCGCATCATTAATATCCGCTGCGTAATTCTCGGGATGTGACAGCCTTAGTTTACTCTCGTTCTTATCTTGAATCACGCCGGACCTCTAGACCTGTGTGTAACATGGCCAACGGAAGGTAGTGTATTCCACCTGACTGCCCACACCAAGTGCGCGTGTTGTGCAACTGTTACTATCGCCTGTTTACTCGACGTTTCACGTGCAATGACCATAAGATCTCATCTACACTCTACTCGCTCATCTATTCAAGTTCACTCTACTATCTCATCTATCTCGTCTATTCATTTGGAACTCTCTTGGTGCCCTTGAGCTGTGTGGCTCCTACTATTGGTACTGTTCATGACTGTCTAGCGCTATAATATGGGTCTTATGACTCTACTGTATCCAATGCATACTGTGCAGGGAACGAAGAGTGTCCGAGGGGCTCCAATCTAGTCCTGGGGGCAGAGAGCCACCCGAAAATACCTGCAGGGGCTATAGACGGTGTTCTGCATTACACCGGTTTCTGACTATACTGTATTGGCTAGACATCTGACTACTACCCTTTTAGTCAGAGGAGTTCAGACGTACTGTGATATTACTGTGCTATCACAAACTGTTATACTATTAGTCTGAAGAGTTCAGACGTACTGTGCGATTACTGTGCTATCGCATACTGTTAGTGAACGGCTGTTGTCCTAGATGTGACTACTGTCGTATTCTACTAGGTACCGTTGTGCAACCATACACGCTATCTCGTACACGCTATCTTGTCATACGCTCTACTTGCTCTACTTAATACTTGCTATCTTGAGTTATTGCGTTCTATCGTGACCAGATTGCATTCAAAGTGCTATACTCTCTCGTTGTCTATTCACAATAAAAGTGCTATATTTCTCTCTCGGCTATCTACGGATAACCAAGTGTCATTACTATTTCGATTGACGAAAGTTAATCAAAAGTACTATACTATCTCGATTGATGAAAATCAGTCAAAGTGCAATTTACTCTTTACATGACCATCTACTATCATCTCTTCTTGCTATACATGTCGCTTGCTATTCTTGACAATATCGTTACTTGCTATTGTTGTTATCATTTTCTATCGTGACTTGACTTTAGTCATCGTGCTATACTTGATTCTCTGCTATTTGAACCATGTTACTTGTGCTATTACTTTTCGACTCTACATGACTCTCTCTATCATTAGTGACTCTGCCATTTAAAGTATTAATCATTTAAAGCCTGCTTGACTATTGAATTTAAGTCCTACTGGGCGTTATCGCTCACCCTTCGTTATTTGTTATTGTGTCTCAGGTAAGTCGAACAATGACGTTATGCACACCAATGGGACAGGACCAGAGTGATGAGTAAACCGGAGTCAGTTGATGAAGACACCCTAGCACAATGGAGTCTAGTAGTTATGCTTTAGATTTCTTTTCAATGTAATGATGTCATTGAGCCCTATGTATGGCTCCGAATTAGTGGTTGTAATAGTCTTAGTGGAATTTCAATGAAATGAAGAGTTTTTAGTCAATTATTGTTCATTAGATGCTCTGATGTTTGCGTCTGTATGCGCAATTCACGTTACCATACTTGTTGCTCACGTTTTCCTCTGATTTATTCCCCTGCTAAATTGGAGGTGCGTGACAACCATCAACCACTGAACCATCACCACCACTAGCCTCTGCACCTCAAAACCAACCAGCTCTATCACTAGTAACTTCTCCTCGGCCATCATCCCAACCAACCTCCTCCACTCTTCCTCAAATTGAAATCAAACTTGAAGACATTCTATTTAATGCTCCACTGGGTCCTCAAGCCTCATCTTCAAAGCAGCACAAATCCAAGAGAAAATAGTTTGAAGACAGTGAACCTAAGTACCCCCCAATGTCCTACCACTTTATAACCATCTAGGCCAACAAATTCTCTGATGGTATCTCAAAATTTGGAAATATCACCTGACTTGGGACTACCACAATTGGACCTTAAGGACTGGCTGTTTCTATTAGATGATTTGAAACAATTTGATGGCAAGACTTCAAGACATTCTAGACAACACACAACATCTGACTGGCAACCAATGGCTCCGCCAAAATCCTAATGATGCCAAATATTTTCTAAGAATTAATGACAACAGAGTCAGAATAAGCAGACAACAACTCAGCTTGGACAAATGGTTTGTACAACAAGCTTCCAATGCCAGAGCTGAATTGCTTGATCAAACTTCAAACTTTTGTGATCACCTTCACAAGTTTAACAAACAACGGTTAGCTCTTAACCTACCACGACTCTCCTATATCAGTATGAACGTCTCCTGACATTTCATGCTCATCCTGATCCCTCCACTTCCCATATTCCTGAGAGTGACAAATATCCCTCCCTTATTTGAGCTATTCTGCTAGCCCCAATCCTTCTAAGATTCTCAATCTAGCAATTAGAACTCAATGCGAAAGCTAGTCAAATACCAAACCTATCTCTCCCTTTTCAAATGTCTCATTCTTATTGCTAGAAAATATTCTTCTCTTGCTCATTCCATTCAACCCATTTAGCTCAGGTAGAGAGACTCTCTATATGAATGGTCCACATGATATCCTACACATACTGCTGAATACACTTCCTTTGTGGGTGACATTGATGCCTTCTTTGCCCACAAATATGACATATTAGGTGGCAATCGCACTCAAATTGGGACTGACAGATTTAACCTATACTATAAAGCCAAGAATGATGCACAGTCGGAATGCTTCTTATGGGTATGACCTCTGCCTTCTTCTTCCTTCAGTGCAAAAATCAACAACTTCTATTTATCAAATTTCATCTCCAAAATCAAACCCACACCACTATTAGAACCCTTTATAAAAGGCATCTCGCATTTCCTAAACGAACCCTCACTCCAGACACTCATATGGACTCTCTCCTTTTTTAAAAGATGCTTGCAAAGCACCGAAGCTAACCTTCACAAACTCTCATTTCCTATTATGAGTCTTTTCCCTCAGAATTGTACCTGACTGATGATGATTTGTCACTCCCTTTTTGTTGAGCTGACAAAAGAGGGAGAGATGTAAATGCAACTTCGTAATGTGAAAGGGGGAGATAAATTATATATGAAAGGGGGAGATAAATCATATATGCAACTCCATGTCTTATGTGTGATTGAATTTATTGTGTTATTGCATTTATTTTAATTTTCATATATGGTTGTCATCAACAAAAAGGGGGAGATTGTTGAACCACTACTCATTATACTTAGCATCCTCATAGTTCAAACCATGACATATATTAGTTTTGAAGATGACAAAATAAGTAAATGTTTATTGAAAACAAATCATGTCAATCATTACATTTTTTCTCCTACATATCACATGGTAAAATCTCAAAGGCATACTTCATCATACAAGTTTTTCTTCTCAGATATCCTAAGTATAGCTTCAGCTGACTACATTATATATGAAGTTCACTTCGTCACAGTCGAAGCTTTACTTCATCATATACGAAGTCCAATTCGTCATATCCGAAGTCCACTTCATCATATGTGAAGTTAAACACGAAGTCTAGCTTCAACTGACTACGTTATATATGAAGTTCACTTCGTCACAGTCGAAGCTTTACTTCATCAATACAAAGTCCACTTCGTCATATGCAAAGTTAAACATGAAGTCTAGCTTCAACTAACTATATACGAAGTTCACTTCATCATAGTCAAAGCTTTACTTCGTCATATACAAAGTCCACTTCGTAAAAGCAAAGTTAAACACGAAGTCTCACTTCAACTGACCACGTTATAATCATTCTATTCAAAGATTACTTCGTCATATACGAAAGACACTTCATCATATTCGAAGTCCATTTCATCATATTCGAGGTACCACTTCATCATATCTGAAATATCACTTCGACTGACAACAGTATATCCTGACCAGTTGTAAGTGCACACACAATCTGTATGGATATTCTTTTTACCTATCATATCATTAACATTTGTTCATCACGTCATGACATTTTTCATGATTGAAAATATAATATTAACTTATAATATAATTCATGATTAAACTTCTGTTCATGATATAATTCTTGTTCTAAAGATACCTTGAAGAACAAGTTTTCATACAGATACATAATTGCTTAAAATCAAACTATTCTCTAAAAATATTATGTTCACTCTTTTTTCAAATCTATCATAATAAAATATCATATTGCTTTGCCTCATAAATCTAGAAATATTTATATCTTGGTTCTTTAGTCAAACTCTGCGAAAAAAGTCTTCTGACACTTGCCAAAAACATCTATTTTGTCTTTTGTCAGAATAGCACAACATGTTCTCTACCTACTACATTCTATGATATGTATGTGAACTAGTGTAGAGCTTTTTCTAAACATAATTGATAGCACGTAAAGATTAGATGCTAATATTTGAAAATCTCACAAATACCTATGATCATCCCCATAGCTAATGTACTAACCCAGTCTAGTATATCTCTTGGAACTTGTCACATTTCAGAAAAGACAAAAGTGATCAATTGCAAGACCGTCTGATCGTGTGAACGTAAAAGCCAAGCATGTCACCCTCGAAAGAAGTCATGCAATGATTATCCCTCCAACGGATATATTCAAACGAATCAAAGCAACGGCTACAAAAAAAATCTTATAAAAGGAAGCAATTTGAAAAGCAGATACAAGCAGACAAGCAGTGATATGCAAGAAAGCAAGTGAGAGATAAACACATACACGAGAAAAAGTGAAAGAGTGAAAGTGTGCAACGTAAAGCCTCCTCTCTATAGATTCTAGCAAGGTTGTTGTGCTGAAGTTTTGTCTATCAATGCCTTGATGCACTGTTGGAATCTCGCCTAGTGAAGGTTCTCTCCTCAGAGTTAGGAGTCATTCTTCAAGCTAGAATTCTTCTGTTATATTCTTCTAGTATGAAATCCTACTGAGTCTTGTACTCCATACAAAAGCTCATCACAAGTAAGTATACCCCTTCGTGAAGGGAAGACCTACTGAGCAGGGTGTTACCCCTCTAAAAGAGGGAAGGCCAAAGTAGTTCTGACAGTTGGTTCCCCTTTTGAAAAGGGAAGGCTAGTTCAGCTAGCGGTTTATCTTCCCCTTGTGTTGAAGGAAGACCTGTAGCAACCCGATATTTTAAATAAATACATAAATAGAAATATTGAAAGAAATGAATAATTAACATCCAATAAACAATAAGGAGTAATGGGCTTGTTATAATAGCTCACCTAAAGGTTATTGGGCCAAGATAGGAGTTAGATTATGGGATAAGAGAAAATACCCCAGAATTCATAGCCATAATTGTACAGAAAATAGGAAAGGGTAAATTAGGGTTTTAAACATGCTAATTAGCAATTAAATTTGTGATCAACCATAGCAAGCACCATCTAATGGTAATCTACTCCAATTGGGAGGAGAAATCTCCAAAACAAGGAAGGGAACCACCAGACCCGCACCCCACCCTTCCTAGTCTTATTAGGACTTCAAATTAACCCTAAACATATAATAATCATCATAGAACTAAAGGGGAAGGTTCACCATCATGTTGGGGTCGTGGGGAGCTAAGCTAGGGCATTAGGAGCTGAGGAGGATGGCTGGAGAATCGAGGTTCTTCCTCAACGGTGCTCTGCTGCAACCTGTGCACAAGACCTGTGTTAGATCTTCTCAAAGGTAGGTATTCTCGGGCTAAAGAAGAATGAAACTTATATCATCTTGTAGGACTGCATGTCTAGTTTCGTTTTCAAGTGATTTGCCTAATTTTCATCTTGTATGCCTCGAGTTATAAGCGTTTTCCCAACATCATGCGAGTCTGTGACTTTTCTTGTTCATACTAGTTTGCACGCCTAACGAGACCAAATTGATTCGGTCCAAAGCCATAGTTCTCTTCTACTCGTTGTCCCCTATAAGTTCCATGTTCACCACTTTGTCCAAGAGCCCTAGATTGCGAGTTATATGCTTTGCATGAAGAAAACCGCATGTTTTCATCGTTCTCGGGTTGCATGTTGAATCGCGACTAAACCATACGTCACGTTTCTACGACTGGTATCACGTCGGATAAGACCGTCGCGTCTACTTGAAAGGCGACCACCCATATCGTCACATTTTAGCTAGGGTTTTATAAGTACCGATGCATCAAACTGTGTGCCCTTTTACTATCAGAGGTTTTCTAAACCGCGACCATGAAGGTCATCGCGTTTTACCCTTGTTTCTCGCTTTTGGGGATCTATGCTATTTCGAAAAACTAGGGTTTGCATGAACGCGTCAGCTCTTGCTGTCGTGATTCTGTGGCGATTTCCATAACGTGTCGGACCTGCATCTCGCGATTCTGAGTCATCAATCGATTCAGCCCTGTATAGTTTCCCGAACCGCGACAGCCGACGTCGTCGCATTTCTGTCCAGAATCGATCTTGTTAAACGCGGCCATTAGACCCGTCGCGATTTGACTGTGTATTTCCAGCAACTTAATTGTTCTATTTAATGTGATTATTTAGGCTTGGTATGCATGATTATACACTGTATTACTATGCAACGAATAGTAAAAACCATGCTAATAAACTTGGATATATTTCACATGTTTCTTTAATTTAAAAGTAATGTGCACGACCATTACATGTTCTATGATTTCTGTCACATGCACACACCGAACGTTTATCATTGCATGAGACCATGCAGAAAATACATGAATAATGTATCTGGTAATTTACTTCAATAATTGCACATTACTCACCCATGATAATAATGACGTTGTTTCCGTTTTCTCACGTGGATTTGGAATACCGTTATCGCCGCTCCACTGTTCTAGAATTCCTCTAGAACGTCGAGCAACTCGTTTTCTTCACACACTACTCTCTTGACAAGTTGGAACCTCTCTGTTGGACATTCCATTCTGGCAAACAAGGGACCTTTGTTAAGACCTCCGTAAGACTCCATACTATGTGGATTCCCTCATGGAGACTGAGCTGGTTGTACCCTAACACCTATAACACCCTTAGAGATCAATATGATCCAACGGCTTTAGAAGTTCTCTCTTATCTTGAGATCACGTCGGACCTCTGGACCTGTGCATAACATGGCCAGTGGAAGGTTCATGAATTCTACCTGACTGCCAACACCAATCACGCGTGTTGCGCAACTGTTACTATCGCTCGTTTAATCGTCGTTTTAAGTGCAATGACCTATAGTTTCTCATCTATACTCTACTCACTCATCTATTCACACTCTCTCTACTTTCTCGTCTATTCATCAGTACTCTCATCTATTTCTTGGTACTCTCTATTGGCCATTTGACTGATTGTTTAAAGATAAACAATATGACTAATGTCTGGCAAAATATAAAAGGTCCCGATCTGGTCCTGGGAGGTGTGCCCAAAAGTGCTAGTGCCCGTGGGAGTTAATTGACCAAAGTGTTTGGCATTACACTCAAGTGCTATCGATCTCGACTATCTAAATGACAATCAAAGTGCTATACTATACTCGTTGTGCTATTGTGATACATTGTGCTATTTGTGCTATTTTGTGCTATACTTGGAAACTTGGGCTATTTCAGTCACATGCTATTGTGCTATCTCTCTCTCTCGCTCTATCATTAGTGACTCTGCTTTTAATACATAATCATGTAAAGTTGCCCACACCAGAGATATAAATCCTACTGGGCGTTGTCGCTTACCCTACGTTATTTGTTCATTGTGTTCTCAGGTGAGACTGAGAAGACTGAGTACATTCACGAGGATGGGGAGGACCAGGAGTGATCCAAGAGTACCATGACGCCATTGTGTTATCCTAGATGTCTTAGTTAGTCGTTTACTTTCATTCTATGTAATAGAGTCAATTGGGCCTATGTTATGGCTCTAAGTAGTGGATTTAATAGACAATAGTTGAATTATCAATGAAAGATATTTGATTTCGCATTATTTAAATGTCCAATGATTTGTTGTCTATTTTACGCTCTATACTCGCTTACTTGCAACTGCCTCACGTTCCGATATTCCGCGTCGGGGCATGACAGTTTTGTGGTATCAGAGCCTAGGATATCCTTACTAGGATATTTAAGTCTAGGATGTGTTGAACCACTCTTATATTTTACCCTTATATTTTGATGATAACAAAATTATGATTAATTAAATATTATCAAATATATTTAATATCATGATTTCCTAATAAAATAAATTTATGGAATTATCACTGTGTGTGGTGCACTAAAATGATAAATCGATGTTCATTCAATAAACATCGATTTCTGTTCAAAGTGCCACATCGACTTCACTTACAACGATTTGATAAGTTACCAATGATTTGATCGTGTAACGATTCGTTAAGTTAAACAACGATTTGGTCGCTGCAACGATTTGATAAGTGAGAACAACGATTTACTCTCACAACAATTTGGTTTTCACAACAATTTGATAAGTGAGAACAACGATTTGCTCTCACAACGATTTGGTTTTCACAACGATTTGATAAGTGAGAACAACGATTTGCTCTCACAACGATTGGTTTTCATAACGATTTTTGATAAGTGAGAACAACGATTTGCTCTCACAACGATTTGGTTTTCATAACGATTAGATAAGTGAGAACAACGATTTGCTCTCACAACAATTTGGTTGTTATAAACGATTTGATAAGTGAGAAATAACGATTTGCACTCACAATGATTTGATTCTCATAACGATTTCATAGTGAGAACAACGATTTGCTCTCACAACGATTTGATTCTCATAACGATTTCATAAGTGAGAAACAACAATTTGCTCTCACAACAATTCAGTTCTCATAACGATTTCATAAGTGAGAACATCGATTTGACCAAAACATCAATTTGATAAGTTACATAATGATTTGGTCATTGTAACGATTCGAAAAAGCAAACAACGATTTGATCACTGCATCGATTCGATAAGTAAAACATTGATTTGATACCTGCAACGATTTTCTCTTTCTAAAACATCGATTTCCTTTATATTTCAAATGTCTTGGCGCCTAATGAAAAGTCAAATATATTTCTGACAGAAGATCTTTTATCTCTCTAGATCTCTTCTCTCCTGTCAGACAGAAAGGCTGTCACTTACTACTTTGGGAGAAAACAAGAAGCATAGAGGTATGTGAGCTTTTTGACAGAAAACACTGTTTAGCTAAACACTTTCTTCTATGCTTGCAGACCTCGAAGATCACCAAGTGGCTGACAATCTGAAGAAGAAAAAGAATAGAAGATCAGCAACGACTAGAAGATCTCCAACGGATCTATTCAAAAGCCTCTCATATAAGATGAAGCAAGGTTGAAGAACAAAACTAGAGCTTTCCTGAAGATCTTTGAAGGAGTGTACAACCAGTGAGAACCTCAACGCCACATACACTCAAAGGAAAAGAGAGAAAGAGCTTGAGCCAAGAAAAAGTGTTCAAGCAACTGAAGCTCTCAAGCATTCAAGCTCCTTCTCCTTTCTCCATTCTCCCTGTACTCATTGTAATTCTTGGGGAGAGTCTTTTGGTTAGAGGTCATTCTTATAGACTCTCAGCATTGTTCTTTCTTTTCTAAGAAAGACTTCGGTCCAGCTGTAGGACTGTATACTGTGTAGAACCTAGCTAGGGGTTGTGTCTAGCAGAACCGCACTGGGGTTTGTACCAGGAGGTTGCCTTCTTGACCTGTAAGAGCAGTGGGCTGCCTTCTTGCCCGGGAAAGAGAAGAAGACCAGCTGGGGTGCTGGGTGTTGTTGTAAGACCCTCGAAATTTTTGTCATTTTTTTTTTGCCGCGTGTTGAGTCACGTTTGTGTGTAACTTCATGTATGGATATGTAGATATCTACGTAAATAATATCTAGGTGTACTTATGTATGCATGTGTATGTTAGTTGTAAATATGTTCGGTTGCATGGTATAGTAGTGTGTATATTATACTACATATATTGCATGCATATACATAGTGTACATATGGTTTTCTGCATGGGTTTTAAGTTTTGGCCAAAGAGCAAATGGCGGCAACATCAGTGGACGTTTATGATGAGTAAACGTCCATGTCGATGGACGCCAACACTAAAGTAGAAGGCCATGTATGTGGACGTTTACTTCTCTGAATTTCTGTGCGCAGCAGATCCAGAAATCCCAGATTGGTCTTGCTCACCGATTAGGGAGACGTCTCCAACAGCTCTCCCATCACCAGTGCGTGAAACCCCAAGGCCCCAGCTTATAAAACACACTCCTTGTGACTGAAAGAGCTCTCTTGGCTCTTTGCAAAGAGGGAAACCCTAGCTATGAGAGAACAAGAGAAAACCAGAACTTTGGGGGCTTTGATCCGGCGATCAGAGGCTCCTTTCTGTGATCTACTGCGTCAAGGAGGAAGTCTGGACATAGAGGAAGGCTTCTCTGACCCCGGCCTGCCATGGAGATCAACCTAGAACCCGGAGCAAGAGGATCTTGGAGACTTCTTGGCACTGCCCAAGGAGAGCTTCCTCAGCCATTTAGATCCCCTTGGAGATTTTTACTGAGGCAAGTAACCCTTACCCGTTGTCCATGTGTATGTCTAGTAGGTCTTAGGTATTTTCTGAGATTTATTTCGTGTCCTGGAACCCCTACATTCACCCATCTTTGAAGTTCAGTCTGTGTTCTGCACAGACAGGAACTTAACGGCAAGATCTCTTACCGTTAAGATCTTCAGTTGGCGGCAGACGATGATGTCGTTAACCTCTGTGAACGGCCAGCCTTTGTCGTTTAGTTCTTCAGGACAGAACAGTGAGCTGTTCTCCCTTATACATGATTATTTTCCGGATTTCTTCGCATGAGGATATATTGTAAATGTTATATGCTATGTAATATAGATAATGGAATGCATTGTGAGATTTTTGGAAATTTCTGTAATTAGTATAAATGTTAGGTTTATGTGAAATGCATGTTAGATAAAGATATTGGATATGGTAGCTTACTGTTCACGTGATCCATGTGTAATTTTGATGGCCATAAAATTTCTAGATGATGTGTATGAAGGTCAGTCCATGTTTCGAAAGTTTGGGAATTTTGCCATAACATGCAATTGTTGTAAAATTTTGTATTGGAAATAGGGATCATGTGTAGGTTATTCTAAAAATCTCAGTAAATTGTATGATGTATAATAAATTCTGGAAAAAAATTTTGTGATGCTATGCTATTAGATGCAGGTTAGTGAATGGTTAAATTCGACCCTAATGTTGTGATTCCATGATAAATTGATTTATTAATGGCATGTGAATGAGTATTTCATTTTCCGTAAATTTTGTATAGCTCAGAAAAATATGAGAATTTGTATGTATGATCTGAAACCTGCAACCAGCATGTGTTCAAAATCTCATGTGATTTGGGCAACAGTAGATGATGTTGTGAGATTTTGTATAAAAATTTAGTTATCAAAGCATGCTTGTTGTGATTATGATCGTTAATGAATTTCCAACATGATTAGTGCAGATTCCTAAGTGTTAAATTATGTTAATAGTAGTATCATGTTAGGGAAAAATTGAACCATGTGCATGAGTGCGAAAATGGAAATGGTGTGTTAATTGTGTAAAATTGTGCGTGTTAAATCGGAAAATGTGTAAATTGTGCCGTGTGTGACACTGCTTCCATAGAGGGCTGTGGAACTGTACTATGGAAAAGTCCCCACGGGAAAGTTCAATGTGTTACAATCCTAAGGGCATTAGGATGAAATCCTGAGGTGGACAAGTACCACTGGTTAGGGTGGAGATTACTTCTCCCGGTCTGCGCAGTACCAAAAGTCGTCACTGTGTTGCCTAGTTGACGTCTATATGTTATGTGTTATGTGAATGTGTCCTTCTAGTGGTGGTTTGGACTATGTGTCACGGCATCTAAATGTGAACAATTTGAATGTGTATATGTGAAATTATGTAGTGTGAACATGTGAATGTGTAATGTGTAAGTGAACATGTGAACGTGTAAATGTGTAAACATGTGAAACCATGTGTTAGAATGTGAAATTGTGATTTATGATATGATAATGTTAGATTCATGTCAAAACAGCAAACTTAATGTGTTATAATGGTGATTTACATGTGAAAAGTATGTAGAATCCATGTTAGGAGCATTCCTTCTTATGTGTGAAAATCCCATGCTTAATTTGCTATGATATTGTAGCTTAAATGTAAATGTATCTCTCATGTGGATAGATAAGTAGAAAGCATGCGGTAGGTATTTTATTTTGGAATGACATAAAACCGTATCTTGTGTTACGAAATTGGTAGAATATCATGATAGATTGTTTTCTAACATTGTTCAACCATGCTACCTGTTTTGATTAATGCAATCGAATGTAAGGCTTGCATGTGATGTATGCATGTATGATGTGTATGGAGTTTACTTGCTGAGTCTTTTAGACTCACTCTTGCTTCGGCGTACAGGTTTAGTAGGTGACCCTACTTCCTTGGAGGAGACCATTGAGAGTGACTCCGAGCGAGGAGAGTAGAGTGTTGTGGAGTCACCATTATTGTACTTTCACTTTCATAATATGTAATTGAGACTTATGTAATTGAAGCTTATGTAATTTGTGGACGAAAAATGTAATTTGAATTTGTATTTCATTATGTGGACTTAGTTCCTTAAATTGCTATATGGATCATGTATGTTTAATGTGGATGATGAAATAAAAGACAGTAGTTCTTTTACTTCCGCTACTCTGTATTCATATTTGTGTACATCTCAATCATGTGTGTTAGTGCTTGGGTAAATGTCCCCTGTGACGAGACTCACTATACCGACGTGATTGGTATAATCGTACCGGTATAAGGAGGGTTGCCGCAGAGATTGGTATCAGAGCGACTGGTCGAGATTGTACATAAATATACATAAGTCATCATCTCCATTACATGCTAAGTCTTTATAGAATTGTCCACATGTGTAGAATTGATTAATAATGAATGAAAGATAGATAAGAAAGTGGTTAGGGACTAAATAACGTAGTCTATAATAGTGGCTAAATTACTGCAGCATATGGCTTCACGCGGTAGACGTGGTGGTGTTCCTGTCATGAGGGCGAGCCGAGGTGTGAGGAGCAGACTGAGCAGCAGGCCTCGGCACCTAGGGTCCTGTACTTCCCCCACCGCCACCTGTGGATTATGGAGTGTTCATGTAGGGTTTAGTGCAGGCCATGCAGACGTAGGCCCACACCCAGGCTGCACTCCAGGCTCAGATGGAGGCTCAGGTTGGAATAATAAAAATAAAGAGTAGTTTGTTTTATTTAATTGCATGATGTTGTGTTGAATATGCATTGCTTGTTGCTTGTTGTTGTTGTAGCAGGCCCAGGTTCCAGTTCCCCAGGCTCAGGACCATGGTGGACCCTCCATCATGGAGAGATTCAAGAGGATGTTGCCACCTTTTTTAAGGGGGAGAGCGACCCATTACTAGCTAGAGCTGGATGAGGGAGATCGAGAAGATCTTCCGGGCTGTTAGGTGTGCGGACGAGGACAAGGTTACTTTAGCCACCTATATGCTACAGGTATGTGTAGTTTTATATGCTTGCTTATCCTATAAATTAGAGCTGTTAGTGGGTGCTTATGAAGTTGTGTTGCAGGAGAGAGCTGATGTGTGGTGGGCTTCCTTACTGCGTACCCGATTCGAGGACGGTGCTATTGACGTTGCTTGGACGAGTTCGTGAGGCTCTTTGGGCCAAGTTTGTCCCCGAGCATATCAGGACAGGATGGAGCAGGATTTCCTTTCCTTGACTCAGGGCTCCATGACTGTACTCCGAGTACGAGGCCAGGTTTGCTGAGTTATCTAAGTATGCACCTCACATAGTAACTGATGAGCGCAGGAAGGCAAAGAAGTTTGTGATGGGCCTTAAGCCATCACTGAGGACGAGGCTAGTGGCGTTCGATCATCGTACCTTGGACGAGGCCCTTAGCGCTGCTTGTAGGCAGGAGGGTGAAATGGAGCAGTACCTCGAGGAGAAGAAAGCTTTGCAGAAAAGACCTGCGGCCCCTTTCCAGCGACAGGATAAGAAGAAGACAGCGTACCAGACACCGCAGCGTCCAGTGGCAGCCAGCAGTACTCAGGTACCTTCTCAACGTTCCCCTGGTGTGAAGAAGGAGTGTCCCCATTGCGGGAAGACACACGGTGGTACGGAGTGTTGGATGGTAGCAGGAAAATGCTTGAAGTGCGGGAGCAGTGACCACAAGATCAAGGATTGTCCGAGACTTCAGCAGGGAGTCCAGTGCGGAGCGCCAACCCCAGCAGTGGTAGCAGCAGCAGCGCAAGCTACAGGAAGACCAGGAAGGCCTCGAGCCCAAGCTCGAGTGTTTGCCCTAGCACGAGAGGACGCCAAGTAGGCGGAGCATGTCACCGAAGGTAGTGTTTTACTTCTAGGTGTGCACGCTCGGTTTTGTTTGATACGGGTGCCACTCACTCGTTCATTTTCGAGCGGTTTGCTAGGCAGTTAGCTATAGAGTCAAGCGTAGAGTCTGAGGATTTAGAAGTCCCGTTGTCTGTACACACACCTGCGGGTACGGTATCGACTGGGAAGTGTATTCCGTCGTTACCTGTGTGTATTGAGGATAGGGTTTTAGATGGGTGTTTCTTCTTGCTAAGGATGAAGGACTATGATGCTATTCTTGGTCTGGATTGGCTAGAGGAGCACTATGCGTTAGTAGATTGTCGTCGGAAGAGGATTGTTTTCCGCATTCTGGTGAGGACGAGTTCTCTCATCCCTTGCCAAGAAACTTGGCGGGAAAGTTGGTCATCTCTGCCATGAAGGAGATGTGCATAGTAAACAAGGGTTGTGACGCTTTTCTTTCCAGCGTAGTGTTAGTACCTGAGGCTGGTGAGTCACCTACTCTTGCAGAGATCGAGGTAGTGCACGATTTTCCAGATGTCTTTCCCGATGATTTGTCTGGATTGCCACCGGATAGAGAGATAGAGTTCACCATAGAGTTGCTTCCGGGCACCTCTCCTATCTCGAAGGCTCCATATTGGATGGCACCTGCGGAGTTAGCCGAGTTAAGGAGGCAGTTGCAGGAATTGCTAGTTAAGGGATTTATTCGCCCTAGTGTTTCCCCTTGGGGCGCACCTGTCTTGTTCGTAAAGAAGAAGGATGGATCACTTAGGTATGCATCGATTATAGGAAGCTAAACCAAGTGACAGTGAAGAACAGGTATCCCTTACCTCGTATTGATGATTTGTTTGACCAGCTGCAAAATGCATCAGTCTTTTCTAAGATCGATTTGCGATGTGGTTATCATCAGTTGAGGATTAGGAGTGAGGATGTGTCCAAGATGGCGTTTAGAACCTGTTATGGACATTATGAGTTTTTGGTCCTTCCTTTCGGATTGACCAACGCCCCTGCAGCGTTCATGGATCTCATGAACAGAGTTTTTAGGCCGTACTTAGATAGCTTTGTTGTGGTATTTATCGATGATGTGTTGGTCTACTCTCCGGATGAGGCCACACACCGTCAGCATTTGAGGGTAGTGTTAGAGGTTCTCTGTGAGCACAAGCTGTATGCAAAAATCAGCAAGTGCGATTTTTGGTTGCGCGAGGTTCATTTTCTTGGGCATGTTATCTCCGGTGCTGGTGTAGCAGTTGATCCAGCAAAGGTCCAGGTAGTTATGGATTGGGAGACCCCCAAGACCCCTTCGAAGATTCGTAGTTTTCTGGGTTTGGCTGGTTACTATCGGCGATTCATTGAGGGATTTTCATCCATCGCCGCCCCATTAACTCAGCTTACCAGAAAAGGGGTGAAGTTTGTGTGGTCCGAGACATGTGAGAGTAGCTTTCAATTATTGAAGGCTAAACTTACTTCCGCTCCGGTATTGGTATTACCTAGTGGTGCTGAAGGTTTTGCCATTTATACGGATGCATCTCGGATTGGCTTAGGCTGTGTGCTAATGCAGCAAGGAAGGGTAGTGGCGTATGCTTCTCGCCAATTGAAGGAGCATGAGCGTAACTATCCGACTCATGATTTGGAGCTTGCGGCAGTGGTTCATGCACTAAAGATCTGGAGGCACTATCTTTAGGTGTCAGATTTGAGGTGTTCACTGACCATAAGAGCTTGAGGTATCTCTTCTCCAGAAGGAACTAAACCTACGGCAGAGGAGATGGATTGAGTTCCTCAAGGACTACGACTTCGATCTTCAATATCATCCAGGAAAGGCGAATGTCGTAGTGAATGCTCTTAGCAGGAGGAGGTCTTCGCTCCAGCAGGATTGGAAGATGTTGGAGGATGCGGCGTGTGCGATGACTGAGTTAGAGCCTTTATGTCAAGCTTTTGTGGCTCAGTTGTCCATTAGGTCTTCGGTGTTGGATGAGGTGATCGAGCACAGAAAGTTGACCCTAGACTCCAAGAGTTAGTGGGCAAGGCAGGCATTGCTCGCGATGAGGATGGCGTGATTAGATTCCATCACCGAGTATGTGTTCCTGACATTGTAGATGTCCGTGAGCATGTATTAGCAAAAGCTCATAGGTCGAGATTCTCTATTCATCCGGGTAACACCAAGATGTACCAGGATTTGAGAGGTCTTTTTGGTGGTCTGGCATGAAGAGGATGTAGCGGATTATGTATCTAGGTGTCTAGTATGTCAGCAAGTGAAAGCCGAGCGGCAGCGACCATCTGGTCTTATGCAAAAGATGGAAATCCCAGTATGGAAGTGGGAAGCTGTCACTATGGATTTTGTTTCGGGTTTGCCTCGATCCAGATGGGGTAATGACTCGATTTGGGTAGTCGTAGATAGATTCTCGAAGACTGTGCATTTCTTGCCTGTGAAGAAGAAGCAGTCAGTAGAGAGCTTGGCTAGATTGTATGTCAGTAGCATTATTAGATTGCATGGTGTGCCAAAGTCGATCATTTCGGATCGAGATCCGAGATTTACTTCGAGGTTGTGGAAGGGTCTTCAGGATGCTTTAGGTTCGGAGCTGAAGCTCAGTTCGGCATTTCATCTCCAGACAGATGGACATTCTGAGAGGACTATCCAGACGCTCGAGGATATGTTGAGGGCATGTGTGCTGGATTGGAAGGATGATTGGGAGCGCCATTTACCTCTAGTGGAGTTCGCATATAACAACAGTTTTCATGCGAGCATTGGTATGGCACCATTTGAGGCGTTGTATGGAAGGCCTTGCAGATCTCCTTTATGTTGGGAGGAGACCGGCGATAGGCAGTTGATCGGTCCGGAGTTAGTCCAGGAGTCTTCGGATAAGATTCAGCTTATCAGGAAGAGGCTTGTTGCGGCACAGGATAGGCAGAAGAGCTATGCCGACAACAGGAGGAAGGATTTGGAGTTCGAGGTGGGTGAGCATGTCTTTTTGAAGATTTCACCTACTCGAGGTGTCGTCAGGTTTGGCGGGCATAGCAAAGTAAGTCCCAGATTCATTGGCCCGTATGAGATTCTCAGGCGTTTAGGTAGCGTGGCTTACGAGCTAGCTTTGCCTCCGGCTTTAGCTGGCGTTCATCCCGTTTTCCACATATCTATGCTCATGAAGTATGTTCGAGATTCCGTCTCATGTTATTACTCACGAGCTAGTGGAGATCCAGCAAGATCTGTCATATGTGGAGCAGCCAGTAGCTATTCTTGACCGGAAGGTCCAGCATCTCCGGAACAAGAGTATTACGTAGGTGAAGGTTCTATGGTGGAACTTCTCGCGGGAGGAGGCTACTTGGGAGCTTGAGATGCGATGAGGAAGAAGTATCCTCATTTGTTCGAGTAGTGTTGTTTAAACTTCGAGGACGAAGTTTCCTTAAGGGGAGAGGGTGTAAGACCCTCGAATTTTTGTCATTTTTGTTTTTCGCGTGTTGAGTCACGTTTGTGTGTAACTTCATGCACACATATGTAATATCTACATACATATTAGCTAGGTGTACTTATGTATGCATGTGTATGTTAGTTGTAAATATTGTTCGGTTGCATGGTGTAGTAGTGTGTATATTATACTACATATATTGCATGCATATACATAGTGTACATATGGTTTTCTGCATGGGTTTTAAGTTTTGGCCGAAGAGCAAATTGGCGGCAACATCAGTGGACGTTTATGATGAGTAAACGTCCATGTCGATGGACGCCAACACTAAAGTAGACGGCCATGTATGTGGACGTTTACTTCTCTGAATTTTTGTGCGCAGTAGATCCAGAAATCCCGGATTGGTCTTGCTCCCGATTGGGGAGACGTCTCCAACGGCTCTCCCATCACCAGTGCGTGAAACCCCAAGGCCCCAGCTTATAAAACACACTCCTTGTGACTGAAAGAGCTCTCTTGGCTCTTTGCAAAGAGGGAAACCCTAGCTATGAGAGAACAAGAGAAAACCAGAACTTTGGGGGCTTTGATCCGGCGATCAGAGGCTCCTTCCGTGATCTACTATGTCAAGGAGGAACTCTGGACATAGAGGAAGGCTTCTCCGACCCCAGCCTGCCGTGGAGATCAACCTAGAACCCGGAGCAAGAGGATCTTGGAGACTTCTTGGCACTGCCCAAGGAGAGCTTCCTCAGCCATTTAGACCCCTTGGAGATTTTTACTGAGGCAAGTAACCCTTACCCTTGTCCATGTGTATGTCTAGTAGGTCTTAGGTATTTTCTGAGATTTATTTCGTCTCCGGGAACCCCTACATTCACCCATCTTTGAAGTTCAGTCTGTGTTCTGCACAGACAGGAACTTAACGGCAAGATCTCTTGCCGTTAAGATCTTCAGTTTGCGGCCGACGATGATGCCGTTAACCTCTGTGAACGGCCAGCCTTTGCCGTTTAGTTCCTCAGGACAGAACAGTGAGCTATTCTCCCTTATACATGATTATTTTCTGGATTTCTTCGCATGAGGATATATTGTAAATGTTATTATATGTAATATAGATAATGGAATGCATTGTGAGATTTCTGGGATTTCTGTAATTAGTATAAATTGTTAGGTTTATGTGAAATGCATCTTAGATAAAGATCTTGGATATGGTAGCTTATTGTTCATGTGATCCATGTGTAATTTTGATGGCCATAAATTTCTAGATGATGTGTATGAAGGTCAGTCCATGTTCCGAAAGTTTGGGAATTTTGTCATAACCATGCATTTGTTGTAAAATTTTGTATTGGAAATAGGGATCATGCGTAGGTTATTCTAAAATTCTCAGTAAATTGTATGATGTATAATAAATTCGGGGAAAATTTTTGTGATGCTATGCATGTTAGATGCAGGTTAGTGAATGGTTAAATTCCCCTAATGTTGTGATTCCATGATAAACTGATTTATTAATGGCATGTGAATGAGTATTTCATTTTCCGTAAATTCCTTATAGCTCAGAAAAATATGAGAATTTGTATGTATGATCTGAAACCTGCAACCAGCATGTGTTTAAAATCTCATGTGATTTGGGCAACAGTAGATGATGTTGTGAGATTTTCGTATAAAAATTTAGTTATCAAGGCATGCTTGTTGTGATTATGATCGTTAATGAATTTCCAACATGATTAGTGCAGATTCCTAAGTGTTAAATTATGTTAACAGTAGTATCATGTTAGGGAAAAATTGAACCATGTGCATGAGTGCGAAAATGGAAATGGTTGTGTTAATTGTGTAAAATTGTGCGTGTGTTAAATCGAAAAATGTGTAAATTGTGCCGTGTGTGACACTGCTTCCATAGAGGGCTATGGAACTGTACCGTGGAAAAGTCCCCACGGGAAAGTTCAATGTGTTACAATCCTAAGGGCATTAGGATGAAATCCTGGAGGTGGACAAGTACCACTGGTTAGGGTGGAGATTACTTCTCCCGGTCTACGCAGTACCAAGAGCCGTCATTGTGTGCCTAGGTGAGGTCTATGTGTTATGTGTTATGTGAATGTGTCCTTCTAGTGGTGGTTTGGACTATGTGTCACGACATCTAAATCTGAACAATGTGAATGTGTATATGTGAAATTATGTAGTGTGAACATGTGAATGTGTAATGTGTAAGTGAACATGTGAACGTGTAAATGTGTAAACATGTGAAACCGATGTGTTAGAATGTGAAATTGTGATTTATGATATGATAATGTTAGATTCATGTCAAAACAGCAAACTTAATGTGTTTATAATGGTGATTTACATATGAAAAGTATGTAGAATCCATGTTAGGAGCATTTCCTTCTTATGTGTGAAAATCCCATGCTTAATTTGCTATGATATTGTAGCTTAAATGTAAATGTATCTCTCATGTGGATAGATAAGTAGAAAGCATGCGGTAGGTATTTTATTTTGGAATGACATAAACCATGTATCTTGTGTTACGAAATTGGTAGAAATATCATGATAGATTGTTTTCTTAACATTGTTCAACCATGCTACCTGTTTTGAGTTAATGCAATCGAATGTAAGGCTTGCATGTGATGTATGCATGTATGATGTGTATGGAGTTTACTTGCTGAGTCCTTTAGACTCACTCTTGCTTCGGCGTACAGGTTTAGCAGGTGACCCTACTTCCTTGGAGGAGACCGTTGAGAGTGACTCTGAGCGAGGAGAGTAGAGTGTTGTGGACTCACCATTATTGTACTTTCACTTTCATAGTATGTAATTGAGACTTATGTAATTGAAGCTTATGTAATTTGTGGACGAACAATGTAATTTGAATTTGTATTTCATTATGTGGACTTAGTTCCTTAAATTTCTATATGGATCATGTATGTTTAATGTGGATGATGAAATGAAAAGACAGTAGTTCTTTTACTTCCGCTACTCTGTATTCATATTTGTGTACATCTCAATCATGTGTGTTAGTGCTTGGGTAAATGTCCCAATGTGACGAGACTCACTATAACGACGTGGATTGGTATAATCGTATTGGTATAAGGAGGGTCGCCGCAGTTGTATTATCCTTGAGGGGGACTGTACCCTTGGTTAGTAAAATCCCAAGTGGCTGCTTGGGGACTGGATGTAGGACTTCCATGTGGGAAGGGCCGAACCAGGATAAATCCCTTGTGTTATTTGGTGATTGTTACTTGCTTCCGCACTGCTACTCTTTATCATACTAAACTAACCAAACTTTCAAGTGATAATTTTTTGTGTTTAAGTTTCTGTTTTAGATTTCAGAAAACCTATTCACCCCCCCCCCCCCTCTAGGTTAGCTTGCTGTCGTACTAAAAAGGGGCCAACAAGTGGTATCAGAGCGAGGTTCTCTGATCATTCAAGAAGATCCAACGATCTTATAGAAGATCCATGGCAGCTCAAGAATTTGCAGAAGGACATTCAGTCACCAGACCTCCATTCTTCGATGGAGAAGATTACCAATATTGGAAGATGAGAATGGAATGCTTCATTCGAGGCACAGACTTTGATCTGTGGCAGGTAATAGAGGTAGGTGATTATGTTATTATTCATGTTAAAGGTACTACTTCTATTACAACAACGGATAAAATTAAATTATCTTTAAACTTTAAGGCTAAGAATTATCTATGTTGCGCTTTATCTAAAATAGAATTCAGTAAAGTATCCGCATGTATGTTTGCTAAAGATATGTGGGACAAATTGAAGCTCACATATGAAGGAATACCCATTACGGCTAAAATACCTATTGCTCAAGTGTTTAAAGAAACAAGACAGGAAGCTATAACTCCATCTTCTCCAACTGTCACCATTCAAGGGGAGCAATCGGAAGCACCTCAGGAAGTTATCCTTCCACATGAAGAAGAAAATATAAAGGAGGAACCTCAGATGAGAGGGAGCCTCATATCCTTTTCAAAAAGGATATCTCTGAAGAAATAAGCATTAAAGAAGCTTCTGATGAAGAAGAAGTTGAGGATAAGGCTCATAAATTTCAAGTAACTCCTCAGAAGACACCTTCAGTGTACAAATCCTCAGGTAGCTTCAACATTAAAGAAGAAAAAGCCTATCTACTCTTGATGAACAAAAGAAAAAGGCATTCAAATGGGTATGGTTAGTGGAGGCTCAAAAACATCCGATTGGTGACTACCAACTCTTCACTTCATTCCAATCTGAAGAGGAAGTAGTCATCCTTTAGTTTTAGTTTCTGTTTTAAACTTACATTTTTGTTTGTTGTATTCAGTAAACTACAATGCTACTAACAATGTTTGCAAGTTTTTTAGATAAATGCAGGTAAAAATCTTGAAGACTTGACAAACAACATATGAAAGGTCAAGACCAACAAGATTTGACTTGCCTCACATTAAGGGGGAGTCTCATGCTCAGGGGGAGCCTACACTAAGGGGGAGTCATTCATTAAATATCTATTATTGTTAAACCCCTCGATGGTAAGAAATTTTTTTCACAATGGGGAGAGAATGCATGGTAAGATCCTTCCTTTTTGGTTAGTGACAAAAAGGGGGAGAGTATACATTATTTATGAATTTTTTGTATTTTTATGCGTTAAGTATTTTTGTCAGACAATTCTCATAAATTTTGTCATCACAAAAAAGGGGGAGATTGTTGAACCACTCTTATATTTTACCCTTATATTTGATGATAACAAAATTTATGATTAATTCAATATTATCAAATATATTTAATATCATGATTTCCTAATAAATATAAATTTATGGAATTATCGTTGTGTGTGGTGCAATAAAATGATAAATCGATGTTCATTCAATAAACATCGATTTCTGTTCAAAGTGCCACATCGACTTCACTTACAACGATTGATAAGTTACACAATGATTTGATCATGTAACAATTCGTTAAGTGAAACAACGATTTGGTCGCTGCAACGATTTGATAAGTGAGAACAACGATTTTCTCTCACAACAATTTGGTTTTCACAACGATTTGATAAGTGAGAACTGTTAGAATGTGGAGCCCGAACTCTGAAGCATATCTCCATAAGGGGTCAGGTCGCAGTTCGACCTGCGCGGTCAGGTCATGGGGGTCAAGGGGGCAGCGCCCCTTGCGGGGGTCTCCGGGGGCAGCGCCCCGGAAGCTAAATTTTGACTAAGTGTTGCAGTCGATTGAATGATTCGACTCACGTAGTCGAATGTCAGATGTGAATGATTCGACTCATGCAGTCGAATGTCAGCATGAAGGATTCGACTTATGCAGTCGAATGTCGTTCTGAGGCGATTCAGAGTCAGGACCATTTTGCCCTTATGTGACTCGATTGTGGCGCCCTTCTTCCTAGTATATAAAGGGGGGTTTGTCCTCTTTGTATGGACACAGTGTATATCTTTTTCTTGGAGAAGAAGCATTGAAAGCTACTGTGGCCGTGGACGTAGGAAGGCTTCTTGCCTCCGAACCACGTAAAATCTGGTGTTCTTGTATTCTTCTTCCTACTCCTTCTATCTCTCTCTGGAATCTACGAGTGGGTAGTGTGAGAGAGTTGTCGCTGGTCTGAGTGCTGTTCCGTCCCAACAAGAAAACGATTTGTTCTCACAACGATTTGGTTTTCACAACGATTTGATAAGTGAGAACAATGATTTGCTCTCACAACGATTTAGTTTTCATAAGGATTTGATAAGTGAGAACAACGATTTACTCTCACAACGATTTAGTTTTCATAACGATTTGATAAGTGAGAACAACGATTTACTCTCACAACAATTTGGTTTTATAAACGATTTGATAATGAGAAACAACGATTTGCTCTCACAACGATTTGATTCTCATAACGATTCATAAGTGAGAACAACGATTTGCTCTCACAACGATTTGATTCTCATAACGATTTCATAAGTGAGAAACAATGATTTGGTTCTCATAACGATTTCATAACCAAAACATCGATTTGATAAGTTACATAACGATTGGTCGCTGTAACGATTCGATAAAGCACACAACGATTTGATCACTGCATCGATTCGATAAGTAAAACAACGATTCGATACCTGCAACGATTTCCTCTTTCTAAAACATCGATTTCCTTTATATTTCAAATGTCTTGGCGCCTAATGAAAAGTCAAATATATTTCTGGCAGAAGATCTTTTTATCTCTCTAGATCTCTTCTCTCTTGTCAGACAGAAAGGCTGTCACTTACTACTTTGGGAGAAAACAAGAAGCATAGAGGTATGTGAGCTTTTTGACAGAAACACTGTTTTAGCTAAACACTTTCTTCTATGCTTGCAGACCTCGAAGATCACCAAGTGGCTGACAATCTGAAGAAGAAAAAGAATAGAAAGATCAGCAACGACTAGAAGATCTCCAACGGATCTCTTCAAGGATCTATTCAAAAGCCTCTCATATAAAGATGAAGCAAGGCTGAAGAACAAAAATAGAGCTTTCCTAAAGATCTTTGAAGGAGTGTAAACCAGTGAGAAACCTCAACGCCACATACACTCAAAGGAAAAGAGAGAAAGAGCCTGAGCCAAGAAAAAATGTTCAAGCAACTGAAGCTCTCAAGCATTCAAGCTCCTTCTCCTTTCTCCATTCTCCCTGTACTCATTGTAATTCTTGGGGAGAGTCTTTTGTTGAGAGTTTTTGGTTAGAGTCCATTCTTGTAGAACTCTCAGCATTGTTCTTTCTTTTCTAAGAAAGACTTCTGTCCAGCTGTAGGACTGTATACAGTTTAGAACCTAGCTAGGGGTTTGTGTCTAGCAGAACTGCACTGGGATTTGTACCAGGAGGTTGGCTTCTTAACCTGTAAGAGAAGTGGGCTACTTCTTGCCGGGGAAAGAGAAGAAGACCAGCTGGGGTGCTGGGTGTTGTATTGTCCTTGAGGGGGACTGTACCCTTGGTTAGTAAAATCCCAAGAGGCTGCTTAGGGACTGGATGTAGGACTTCCATGTGGGAAGGGCTGAACCAGGATAAATCCCTTGTGTTATTTTGTGATTGTTTACTTTCTTCCGCACTACTACTCTTTATCACACTAAACTAACCAAACTTTCAAGTGATAATTTTCTGTGTTTAAGTTTCTGTTTCAGATTTCAGAAAATCTATTCACCCCCCCCCCTCTAGGTTAGCTTGATGCCGTACTAAAAAGGGGCCAACAGGATGTTCTAGGATGGCCTGCCATGACACGTGTCTAAATCAACCATCATACCTATGTAAGATTTGGGTAGAACCCAGAGTAAGAACAAAGATATTCACACACGCACGAATGTCACGCCCCAACGCGGAATATCGGAGCGCGAAGGCAGTTGCAAGAAAAGGGTATAGAGCGAGTACTAGACATCAAACCATTACACCAGTAAATAATACTAAAGCAATCTTTCTCATTAATGACTTTTCAAATGTCTAGTTACAACCACTAATATCGAGTATAAGCACTTGTTTGTCATTCTAGACATCGAGAGAGTATAGCACGTTTTGTGTTTTGATTGTCCTATAGATAGTCGAGATAGATAGCACTTGAGTGTAATGCCAAACACTCTGATCATTTAACTCCCATGGGCACTAGCACTTTCGGGGCACATCCCAGGACCAGATCGAGCCCTTTATATATTGTCAGGCATTGGTATATTGTTTATCTTTAGACAATCAGTCAATGGCCAATATAGAGTACCAATAAGTAGATGAGAGCACTAGATGAATAGACGAGATTGTAGAGTGAATGTGAATAGACGAGCGAGTAGAGTATAGATGAGAGCTAGTGGACATTGCACGTAATGCGACGAGTAAACAGGCGATAGTAACAGTTGCACAACACGCGCACATGGTGTTGGCAGTCAGGTGGAACTCACGATCTTCTGTTGGCCATGTTATGCACAAGTCCAGAGGTCTGACGTGATTCAAGGTAAGAGCGATTCTAATAGCCGTTTGGATCATATCGATCCTAAAGGTGTAATGGGTGTTAGGGTACAACTGGCTCGTCGACCATGTGGGAATCCATGATCAGAGGAGACTTCGGAGGCCTTGTGCAAGGGTTCACTAGCAGCGAAAGAAATATCCGACGGAGAGTTCACCACAAGCCAAGTAAGTGTGTATATAAAACAGGTGCTCGACGTTCTAGAGGAATTCTAGAACAGTGGAGCGTCGATATCGGTATATAAACAACGCTAGAAACGAATACAAGTCCTTTAAAATAGGGCAATTAATATACTTTATTACAATAAATTACCAGAACATTAAAAGATATTTTATGCCAGATTTCAGCCATATATGGATGGTTCATGTGTGTGCATGTGTAAGAGAGATCATAGATAGAAAAGAAGTCATGAATATGTATTTTAAACATTCATAAAACTCCATTTTTAAAACAAGTTTTTACTAGGGGTATAACTGTAAAAAGGCGTAAGAATTATTTAGAAAGCGACAGAAATAATTTTATGGATTTTCATCAAAAACCTGTGAAGGGAAATAGGCCAGTAAGGATTGCGACAAGGGTAGGCGGATCGCGACATGGGTACTGTCGCGACGGCCTTGTGAACACGATAGAGGCGAGAAAGGGTCGCGACAGGACAGGCACAGGGATAGCGAAGGCTCACCTGTCGCTTTCTGAACGCGACGGGTGGGCTGTCGCAATCGGACCTCAGAAGGCAACATATCGGCCGTCGATCTGGTGGTCTGTGCCTGGGTTGACAGGAATCAGACCAGGCTTTGGATGCGGGCCAACTTGAATCAAATTGATACAGGGTGCTTTGAAAAATTAGAACAAATCACCTGGTTATGAAAATTCATGAAACAAATTTCTAACAACCCAGACAGGGCAAGGTACATGCAGTAAATAGGAATTTGCAGTTTCAAGAAACTCGATAGGTTTTAAATTCATGCAACATGAAGAACAAGAACTGTGAGCAACTTGGAATAGATGATTTAATTCGCAACTAGAGTGAATCAATTAGGGCTTTCAGGGGCAGAAGATGCCTATCAACCCTCAGTATTTACTCAAAAAGTTCCATGCAAGAGGACGAGTGGATTCAAAGATATGCATTAAAGAAAAGGGCTCGGGGTCATGAAGTGTACAGAACTTTGAAAATCGTAAGAAAATATATGATCGATGGAAAAATATGAAACTTGGGGGTCATTCACGAGGGTAGGAAGAACTACAGACGAGATTTCAGAATTTAGCGTGAGCATGCCTACATTTGACTCGATTTATCTTCAGGGCTTAAAACTCCAAGAACGAGGAAGAAGCTCCAAGAACTCCTTCTCCCACGAGATCCTCTCCTCCTTAGCCTCTTCTCCACGTCCAACAACTTTGGCAACGAGCTAGGGTCGGCCAAGAGGGTTTAAGAGATGTATTTATGTAAACACAAGTTCCTATTCCTACTACTACTCAAATTCCTCTTAATTCCGAGATTCCTAACTCCACCTTTCCTCTCTTGCTTTCCAATCTCTAATTGGGTTAGGATAGTATCTAAATTCGTGCTAGACTATATGGGGTAGGTTTAGGAATCCTATTTCAACTCTAATTGCCATTTTTATTGCATTAAAACCCCTTTCTAATTAGGAGATAATTAAACCGAATTTAAGGTATTTTTATTATTCCCCTTTTTAAAATCTCTATTCTAGCTCACTAATTTGTAATGGGTCAATATAGCAAAGCCCATTACTCCTTTTCTTTTAATGGGTTTTATTTAATTCCCCCTTATTTGATTTCCTACATCTTCCTCTTATTTGATTTCTAATAATATAAATTTTTAAATTTTATTTTCCCAAAAATTTAGGGTGCTACATGAATTAAACTCCATATCCATGTCTTAATGATAAGTTATTTTGTAGGAACTTAAGAAAGTTAAGATGACTGCTGAACGTGCTCAGATGAGGGGCCTGCAACAGACCATCCAAGAACTCACTCGTGCAGTTCTGCAAGCTGCACAAGGAGGAGGAAACCGCAGTGCTGGCAAGATACATCGTAACTTTAGGAGTTTGAACCCACAAAGTTCAGCGGTACTATGGATCCGGATGAAGCCGAGCACTGGATGAAGGAGATGGGAAGAATTTTTTTGTGTCATGCAATGTGCACCTGGGGAAGCTGTGTTAGCAACTTTTCAACTGGAGAAGAACGCCCGCCCTTGGTGGGAGTCGGTAGAAGCAACCAGGGCGAATGGTCAATCAACCTAGAATGAATTTAAGGAAGCTTTTAATTCTAAGTACTTTTCAGAACGTGTCCAAGAGAGGAAGGCTGCGGAGTTTGCTGCTCTTAAATAGAGGAGCCTATCTGTGGCTGATTATGAAGCACAGTTTTCTAGACTAGCAAGATATGTTGAGCATTTGGTGAACACTGAGAGAATGAAGGCTAAGTGTTTCTCAATGGCCTTAAGCCGCAGTATATTACTCAACTGGCCCCTCTCGACATCCAAACCTATGCTGAGATGGTTAGAAAAGCTCAACTGTTAGAAGATGCTATGGACTACACTGATCATATCAAGGGGAAGTTCGTGAAGAAGGAACTGACACCTGGTCTGTCATCTGCCAAGCCAACTATCGGCAAGAAACGTCCTTTCAGCATCATAGAAGGACCAAGTCAAGAAAAGAAGCCTAGGGTTTCATACCCACTACTCCAGCGAAAAGCAACTGCAAGCACTGTGACAAGCCAAGTCATACAGCTGATGAGTGCTGGAGGAAAGTTGGCACATGTCTGCGCTATGGTAGCCACGAGCATCGTATTCCGGAGTGCCCACTGTTGAAGGAGCATGAGAGGCGCACTAATGTGTCGAAGAAATAGGGAAGACTGCAAGCCCTGCATGATGAAGAGCCCACTGAGGAAGGTGGCGTGGTGGAAGGTACACTGTAGTTTTCTCCCTATCAGCATTTGTTTTATTGATACTGGTGCTACCCATTCATTTTATCTCAAAACTTTGTTGATACTCTAAATATTAAACATGTATCCATGGGGTGTGAATTCTCTGTCACAACACCACTGGGAGAGAAGAATAAATTGAACAAATATTTTCCATCTGCCAATGTAATGACTGGAGAACATAACCTAAAAGCCGACCTAGTATGTGCCCATGGAAGGCTATGATGTGATTCTGGGAGCCGACTGGTTGTCCGCATATGGGGCAACTGTCGACTGTAAGAAAGGGAAGGTTACGTTAGTGAATTCCTAAGTTGTCATTCACTAGAATTATACACAAGACACGGATGTCTCTAGTCTCTGCTATACAGGCCCACAACATGATAAGGAAAGGTTGCTTTGCCTTCCTTGCGGCCGTAGTAGTTGAAAAGAATGGTTCTAAAATAGAAGAAATACACATAGTCTAGAACTACCCTGATGTGTTCCCCGAAGAGCTGCCAGGAATTCCCCCTGAGCGAGATGTCAACTTCGCTATTGAGTTAATCCCTGAAGCTGCCCCGGTGTCGCGTCAACCGTACCGGATGTCACCTGCCGAGTTAAAAGAACTGAAGGCACAAGTGATGGAGCTGTTAGAAAAGGGGTTCATTAGACCAAGTACTTCACCATGGGGAGCCTATTCTGTTTGTTAAAAAGAAAGATGGATCTATGAGGTTGTGTATCGACTATCGACAACTCAATCAGCTAACCATCAAGAACAAGTACCCATTGCCTTCTTGAGTCGATGAACTCTTCAACCATATATTTGGAGCTCAATACTTCTCCAAAATTGACCTCCGATCTGGCTATCATCAAATGAGGATCAAAGACGACGATATTTTCAAAACGGCTTTCAGGAGAAGGTATGGACACTATGAATTCACTGTTATGCTTTTGGTCTGACCAATGCTTCTGCAGCCTTTATGCAACTCATGAACAGCATATACCGACCATATCTGATAAGTTCATGGTCGTTCAAAAGGAGGCCATTCCAAAGCAGTTCCAAGAAATCGAGCAAAAAGTTGTTCCCCCTAAATATGAGAACAACAAAGAAAAAGAAGTAATCTACTATGAATGCAAGAAACCAAAGCACTCGCATGGAGAATGCCCTGAGTTGAAAAAGAAGTTCAAGAAAGGGAGGTTCAAAAAAATCAAAGCCCTGGTAGGCACGTGGAGCGATGAGGACTCATATAGCTCATCCTCGGAATCTGAGGAAAAGGTAGAGAATCTGTGTCTCATGGCTTATGGCAAGGAGGCCGAAGAGGTAAGTGATGAGTCTAAACACTTCACTTCAAAGCAATGGGAATTAGTCTATGCTTCTCTGTATGAAAAATTCAAAAAGCTACGATCTGAAAATAAAAGTCTGAAAAATAAAGTTGAGTCTTTTCTTCATGATGACATACCATGTTTTGCATGCAATATTTTGAAAAATGATTGTGTCATTTTGAAAGAGTCTAATGAAATCTTGCTTGCTAAAGTGGCTCTTTATGAAGAAGAAATTGAAATCATGAACAATGATAAAGTGTGAGAAAAATTCTGAACTTGAAAAAAAAATTCTCAATAAAACTAAAAATGCTAAATTGAAATCTAGGGTGAGAACTTTTGAGAAAGAGGTCACTAAACAAAGACTTATGTCTCTAGATTAATGAAGGGGAAACAAAGTTAGACGAGGTCCTCTCAATTCCTATTAATTTCCAAAGAGAGGGTCTTGGCTACATCCCTAATAAAAAAGGCATTTCAGTCAAGGATAAAAACTTATTTTGTGCATGCAACAGAAAAACAAAACCAACCAAGCTCAATCAAGCTAAAAATGCCCAAGTTTATAAGGAGGCTAATGGTCAAAGGCCCAAACATGTCATTCATAATCATGCTAACATTTCTAGGCCAAAACCACAAGTTTCTAAGATCAAATGTTTTTATTGTGGTGGTAATGGTCATATCAATGCCATGTATCCTTTCAAAATAAATCTACTAAATGTTAAATGTGTATGGACTAGAAAAGATTTAATGCCTTCTTGGACTAACTTCAACGGACCCAGAGGATTTGGGTATCAAAATTCAACTAGAACTTATTCTTCTTACAGATATGTCTTAGAGCCGAGTGTGAAAAGTGGTATTTGGACAGCGACTGCTCAAGACACATGATGGGAGACAAGTCAAAGTTCACAGAATACAAGAAAACGTTGGAGGTACAGTCACATTTAGAGGTAAAGACAAAGGTAAAATCATTGGGATAGGTAAGATTGGAAATCACATTGAAAATGTACTTCTTGTCCAGGGGTGAATGATAATCTTCTTAGCATAAGCCAACTCTAAGATAGGCGGTACAAAATTGTGTTTGATCTCATTGTGTTGTAATGAGTAAAAATTCAATGAAATAAAAATTCTTAAGCCAAAGATCTCACGCCCCGACGCGAAATATCGGAGCGCGAAGGCAGTTGCAAGAAAAAGGTATAGAGAAAATACTAGACATCAAACCATTGCACATTGAATAATACTAAAGCAATCTTTCTCATTAATAACTTTTCAAATGTCTAGTTACAACCACTAATATCAGAGCCATTCTATAGGGCCCAATTACATTGAAATAAGAGGAAATAACTAACTACAACTCTAAGATGACATAATGACTTGAGGGTACTCCTGGCTTCACTCTGGTCATTCCCTTCCTCGTGAGTGTATGTGTCATCCTCGGTCTCACCTGAGAACACAACATCAAATAACGTAGGTGAGCGATAATGCCTAGTAGGACTTAAATCTCAGGCTCAAGCAGGCTTTAAATAATTAAAGCATTTAATGGCAGAGTATCTAAAGATAGCAGGTACAAGAGAGTCAAAATATAGCAAGAGATTGCACAACAGGTAACAGGATAGCACAATAGCACGAGATCGAGTATAGTTTCCAAAAATAGCACAAGTATCGAGTATAGACGAATTAGGATGGCCATAGCACAACTAGCACAAGTATAATAATAGCACGATGAGTATAGCACTTGTTTGTCATTCTAGACATCGAGAGAGTATAGCACGTTTTGTGTTGTGATTGTCATATAGATAGTCGAGATAGATAGCACTGAGAGTGTAATGCCAAACACTCTGATCATTTAACTCCCAGGGCACTAGCACTTTTGGGCGCACATCCAGGACCAGATCGGGCCTTTATATAGTGTCAGGCATTGGTTATATTGTATCTTTAGACAATCAGTCAATGGCCAATATAGAGTACCAAGAATAGTTAAGAGCACTAATGAATAGACGAGATAGTAGAGAGACGTGTGAATAGACGAGCGAGTAGTAGAGTAGATGAGAGCTAAGGGTACATCAGTAAAACAACGAGTAAACAGGCGATAGTAACAGTTGCACAACACACGCACGTCGTATTGGCAGTCAGGTGGAATTCACGATCTTCCCGCTGGCCATGTTATGCACAAGTCCAGAAGTCCGACGTGATTAAGGTAAGAGCGAACTTCTAATAGCATTGGATCATATCGATCCCTAAAGTGTAATGGGTGTTAGGGTACAACCGGCTCGTCGACCATGTGGGAATCCATGATCAGAGGAGACTTACGGAGGCCTGGGCAAGGGTTCACTAGTCCGGCCAAAGGAATATCCGACGGAGAGTTCACCACAAGCCAAGTAAAGTGTGTATATAAAAATAGGTGCTCGACGTTCTAAAGGAATTACTAGAACGGTGGAGCGTGATATCGGTATATAAACAACGCAAGAAACGAATACAAGTCCTTTAAAATAGGGCAATTAATATACTTTATTGCAATAAATTACCAGATACATTATGAGATATTTTATGCCAGATTTCAGCCATATATGGATGGTTCATGTGTGTGCATATGTAGAGAAATCATAGATAGAAAAGAAGTCGTGAAGATGTATTTTAAAGCATTCAATATAGCTCCATTTTAAAACATGTGTTTTTACTGCGTGTATGACTGTTAAAAAGGCTAAGAATTTTGTAGAAAGTGAGAGCAATAAATTTTATGGGTTTTCATTAAAAATCCTGTGAACGCGACGTAGGCCAGTAAGGGTCGCGACAGGGACAGGGCAGATCGCGGCAGGGCACTGAAAAGGGTCACGACAGGGCTGCCAGGACAGAAGGCCAGAATGCGATGTAGGGTACTGTCGCGTTCAGAACGCGACAAGGAAAGCGTCGCGACGGGCTTGAGAATGCGACCTATCGGGTCGTCGCGTTCTCAGGTCCATGGCCTGAGTCTACAGAGTTCTGCTCTGTCTTGGATTGCGGTCCAAAATATTAGATTTTGATACAGGGTCGTTCAGAAAATCATAACTATTGTATACACGAAAAAAATCATGAAACTAGTGGACAAATGAAACTAGACATGCGGGAGTACTTCCAGTAAATAGGAATTAGAGAGAGAGCATGGTTTGAACATGGTTTGAGCATGAACAATAAGAGTAAACATGAACATGATACAGAGAGCAAGATTGATTTAATTCGAGCAACATGCTCCACAAAAATTAGGGCTTTTAGGGGCAAAGATCCAACAACATGAAGTGTTCCAGTAAAAATTTCGGGCATGGGATCAAGTAACATGGAGATATGATTCAAACATGATGACTCGGAGTTATCATGTTTGCAGAACTTCTAAAAATCAGAACAAAATATTGACTCGATGAAAATTATGAAACAAGAGGGCTTTTGTTCCTGGTGAGGAAATACCTATAAATGGATTTGATTTAGTTTTTCTTGTGAGAATGCCTACCTTGACTCGATTTATTTCTAGGGTTAAAATCTCCAAGAACGGGAGAAGCTCCAAGAACTCCTTC